>WJFB01000920.1:0-42507 GCA_009870185.1 Pygmarrhopalites habei | reverse complement strand
TGTCAGAGATTGTTTTCGTATCGTCATTAATTCAAGCCATAGCTTTAACAAAATAGTTAGTGAAGCACTCAAACTTTAGTGTATAGTGACGGAGTGTGCGGAGAACAGATCTAGACAAAAGTTCGGTTCAAAAACTCAACCCATTGTCTTGAAAATACCAGTTGCCACAAAAGCCCCGCTGCCACAATAGCCCCGTTCGACCCTATAGGTAAAAGCTCTTTTTGTTATTTCTCTCTCTTTCTGATTGTGTGTGTTGTCTTACCTCTTCGGCAATGATTATCTTGATTCACAATCCACATCAATAGCCTTGTGTATTAGGAGGAGATTCGTCGTCGTCGTCTTGTGATGAAAACGAAGATTAGGTAGCAAAGCAAGACACAGTGGATACGATGTTAAGATTACATTTTATTCCCTCTCTCTCCTCCTCCCATACCTTTCCCCTTTTGTTTCACAAAAATGTAAAAATTGTCATGGAATTGACTGTAATGCTGAAAATAATGGGAAGAGAGAGAGAAAAATTGAGTTAAATTTAACCAGGTTGACATTTTGTAGAAAGAAGGAACAACGTTCCTCGTGAATGACACTGTCGTGTCGCAATATTAAATTGTGCACTTTTTGTACATATGACTACGATTGTTGTGGGGAAGGAGAAAAGAGTCTCAAAATGATTCAGAAAGAAAAATGATTCTTGTGTGTGTAAGAGAGAGACTGTACGTAAGCTGGATTTTCATTAGAAATGGGGAGAGAAGATTGAAAAGAGCAGGAGCAAGTTGGATGTATTATTGCAATGCACTGTCACTGCCATGAATACATAATAAGAAAACGGAGAGAGAGTTTTGTGCAAAGCGTAGGAAGATGTAGTTAAGAAGCAGAGTCATTTCCATGTCTTTTTGTTGAAGATGATAAAGTGTGTGGGTGGAGGGTCTAATAGTTTCGATCGCTTCTTCTAAATCTAGTTAGAGCATTCTCTCTTATCTGGGTTTTCTCACGTGCGTCTTGTGTACAGAGTACATGTGTCTGTAGACTCTGTGTGTGTGTGTGTGTGTTTGTGTTTGTGTTTTGTGAGAGGACGCCGAATGTTGTACATTTGTCTTTGTTTTGATTTGTTGACTCTACAGGCACTGTAAAGAGAGAGAGAGATGGAGAGAGTAATTAATCAATTGTGTCCTTATTGGATTAGAAAGAGTGTTGGACGCATTATCTCCACTTCTCACCATACATACCACACACAGCACAGTACACATTCTCTGTGTGAATACTCATTGCTCAGAAATTGAGAGGGGTTGAAATCTGAACTTATACAACTCACTCTTGTCCGTGTCTCCGTCTCAGTCGGTCTCAACTGACGATGATGAACAATGGGGAGGGATTAATTAATATTATTGAATTTACAGGAGATATAGGTAGCCAGTCAAACACACAAAGGTTCTCATACGGATAACACACACAGGATGATGTTGCATCCATAATTAACTAATACGTATCCCTGACAGACAGAATGGATGGCCTAATGAATTTTTAATTAATTAAATTATTTTATGGACGGTGTATCCAAATTTTTGCTGTCTCTTTCTTTTTTTTTTGAAGTGAAGAGGAATCAATTATGATTTCCATGCTATCTCACTCCAAGTTATTGTTTTTGGATGGTTGATGTTGGGACAGTGCAATCAGGGTCTAATTGAATATTTTGTGTCATGATTGGGGGAGGAGGAGGGAAAGGGAGAGAGATAGTGAAAGTCATGGAGGTTTTGTTCTGGAAAATTCAGGATGTGAAATTTAAAGAGAAGACTTGGATGGATTGAAAACTTTCAGAATGTAGTATGAGATAATTTTAAAATATTTTTGTACATATTTAAAGAAGAATGGGATTTAGTGAGTGGACAGGCCACTGTGTATCTATATAGGATGGACAAAAATATAAAGTTGTAACAACATGGAGGAAAAGAGAGTGGTTCTTACCCTTGAAGGATTTGTGTATTCTCAAGGAATATTTTGAGAGGACTCAAAATTTTTGAATATTGTACAGTCTATGAGGGGACTCTTCTAAAAATGGGAGACAAAGTATGTACAGGCAACAGTGGGGTGTACATCCGTATATTTATATGTATGTATGTATGGATCGTACAATTAGGATTGACAAGACGGTCGTTCAAGGAGTTATGATTATATATATATACATTGAAAAACTGTGAGTAGCTTAAGTTGTGTACCCCTCTCTGCCTGCCTGTGAATGTGTACAATCTGTCTTATGTATAGACTGAGTGTACGGTAGACTGAAATGTGAAGGGCAATAATAAGAGAAAGTGAAATCGGTCGCAAAGTTTAACACATACACACAGACAGAGTGAAGAGACTCGAGTTACTCTTGTTCCTTTTTTGTATAATACAGTACTGTACTGTGTGTACATATTGTTTGTGTGTATTGGTTGGTTGGTGAGATTGTAAGGTGCAGTTCGTTTCATCTTGTACCTTTTTTTGCTTTGATAGTAAACTAAGTAGCCATAACGTACGAGTAACTACAGCTAGAAGTACACAGACGTAGACAGTTTAAGGACTTTGGTCCACTCAAGAGTGTGATTCCTTTTAGTTTGTCATGCATCTTGGCTATGTAAGTTAGCTAGGTGTTGGATTTTTGGGTACTTTAGCATGTGTGTGTGTGTGGCATTTAGGCATTGATCTACTGCATTACTTCGTGATACCAATGTTCCCCCCTCTCTCAAACCCTTCAGTCTTAGTCGGATCACAAGTCTTTTTATCTTCTCATAAAATGCAGTAGTCTGCACACGCATACACACACATACTACTTTACTTACCATTGTAAATGGATAGTATTTTGCAGGACATGAGTCATGACCATCTATATGAAATAAAATAAATATGTATATATATAAAATATAAATGTAATGTGGATTATAAATCCATCAATGTCTGTCATAAATTCCCTTCTTCTTTGTGAGATCCTAAGTAATAAGGTTTGGGATTGTATCGTATACAATACGTTAATGAAAGTATGAGTAGCCGGGGATTTTACTTTGTGGGGGTTGTGATGTTTTACGGTATTTCATGATATCAAAATTTACTTGTATGAGATTGTTGTGATTATGGCCACGTGAAGAGAGTACGGTGTGTAGTGTAATGTGTGAAGATGAAAAGTTTGATGAGGTGAAAACAGTTGGAGTTGAATGAAATATTATTTTTGAACACTGCACTCATGCTCATGTATACAAAATAAGAAAATTGTTTAGCCCCAGTAAACATCTTTTGTGTGTACATGTAAAAATATAAACATGTATTTATTTATCTTTATACAGTAGAGAAACATGTTGGCTATTCGTAGTTCTCCAAAAAATTTCATTGACAGGTGGCTGGCTATTGCAGATGCATTATCTTCATTTAAGATAATGTTTGTGTGTGGTTATTTTTTGAAAAGTTTACTATATAATAACTATACCTAATTTCATGCTGTCCTCTCTCAGCTTGACTACACAGACTGGCATACACACACACACAGCATGAATGTTGGATAGCAGCTCAAAGTCATATTGCTTTCCATTGGAAAAAGTAGTGTTGATTTGTTGAGGGGAAAATTTATAGGATTGTACTTTAGATGGATGAGAAACTATGTATTGTACTGTAACTGAGAGTGAGGGAAACAATGCAAGACTATATTTGCCATTTTATTTAATTTTTTGTTTTGATAAAGTTAAGAAAACTTTTTTTTACAGTTTATGACATACTGTACCTCGTTTTTTTTGGATACTATATACTTGTTCTGGATATTATGAACTATGTATTTTAGCAAAAGTGTATGAATATACTCAGATTTTATTGTAGCCTATTCAATACTTGTGATGTGAAATGTGTCCTCCTGTCTTTTTGAGCAAAGTAGAAAAGTAAGAGTAGGAAAAAATTACGTGCTCTGTTGTGCAAAAATGTTATATACGGTGTGTAGTAGATATGTACTGTGTCTATAGCATTATATATATACATTTTTTCAAGGCAATAAAGATGATAGATTAAAATCCTGTACATTAGAATGTAGACAAAGAGTCAGTCAGCTTTAATCTATTAGCATAATCGATCGATCAGTCACTGGTTTTGACTCTTGTAACTTTTGTGTATGTAATGGTAATGTGTATTTGTATCATCGTTTTGTATTGTGTGCACATAATAATAGTTAGTGGTAGGGATAAGTTACTTGGGGTCGGAGGAAAATCTACATAATAATTATTTATTTATTATTTTTTACTGTTTTTTACTGTTTTTCTCTATCCCCTCTCCTCTCTGGATGATATGATGACGTTAGTAAAGTGTGATAATGGCTTTTTGTATTCATTTGTTGTTTTGTGTTTCAATTCACAAAATCCACTGAAGGTAATCAATAGTCATCACATCAATATTATTATACTATTTGAAAGAAGGGGGAAGGATTGAGACAGTTTGAGTGGGTGTAATCCGTGTAGATTATAAATGTGTATCATTAATAATTTTAAGGATTGCTCTCTCATTTCTTTTTTAATCTGACACGCTGTGTGTGTGTGTGGAATACTACAATGTATGCATATTTTTTGTGAATCTTTCCTTCTCCTTGAATGGCCGTAAGCCATCATTCTGTATTACTTTATGCTACTGTGTAAGAGAGATAGATAGAGAGGGGTTGAAGAGCTGGAATAGGACTGGAAGATCATTAAATAAGGAAAAATTGATTTAATTGTACTGACTGTGTTATGCTGTTGATGCTGGGGAGTTTGGACTACTGTGAAAATTTGATGATAATGATTTTGCTTTCCGATTTAGTTTTTGGTAAATTTGCATCCTTCAATGATGATGTTGAAGGTTTCACAAGGTCATTAAAATAATTATTGTTTGTTGAATATCTATAGAAGAAGATTTATATCTTTTTCCTCCCTACTTATACATATATGTACACATTATATTTTCTTGTATAAATGTTGTAGGGGTGCTCCTTATATCATATCTACAGTTCAGTGTGTTTCTGTGTGTGTACATGATTCCTATTTTCATTTACATTTTCATGGCAAGGCTCAATGGGTATATTAGATTCAACATGTAATGTAGTAAATGTGGACAACACACATACACACATCTTGTGTATAATAAGATATGTAATGTAGTTTCATCTACAGTTTATATAGTCTCAAGAGATTTGTTGAGCATTGGACGACGACTGGTCGAAGGTTAAAAGTTGTGAGTTATTTTTTTCCTCTCTCATTTCATGATCTTCTCTGTACATACAAAGATGTGAGTTGAATCGATTTACTTGAATCTATCCATGATTCTACTGTAGTGTAATGGTGAAGAGTAAGAAAAGACAGTGGGAAAAGGAAAATCAAATTCGTGGATTGAAAGTGCATGAGTAGATGTGTATGAGAGAGAATGACTTATGAAGATAATACGTCCAGTGAAATAAGACAAAATGTAATGTGAGGGTACAGATAGATTGTGTGTGTAATTCTTTTTCAGAAATAATGCAAAGTTTGAGAAGTATAGAATAGATTTTGTTCACACACACATATATATATGAAGTTGAGGTTCAAGGTAAACAACTTGGCGAATAATAACATCATATTGACTATAGTATAGAGGACGGAAGGTTGTGTGTGTCATGTTGTGTGTAAAAGTGGAGTGAGTGCAGAAGTGTTAGTGTTAGCATAGATGTAGTATTTAGTTTAGTATATATTTTTTACAATTAACTTACATTACACCAGCCACCATCGTCAACTCCAAAATGGATTGTTGTGGAAAAATAATATTAATAAAACAAGTTAATGGATTGCTGCTTCCATCGACATTATTATTGTATTGTACACATAATCAGGGGTATTATTTTATTACATTTGTATTGTACATGCTAGCTTTTCCTGTCTCTGTATTATGAATCTCTTAAGTGAATAATTTTTGCAGTTGATAAAGGAATCAAATCAACTTTTAAACCATTTTTTGTCTTGTGTGTGTGTGACATTTGCATGATACTTTACGTTTGATTTCAAAGTAAAGGAAGGGATAAGAAAAATATACAAATCCTCACACGATTGTCTTGTATGTAGTAAAGTAGAAAAAGTCACTTTAGTAGAGTCGACAAAGAAAGATTTTTTTTGTATTTGACGTATGTGCTGTCAAAGTTGAAACATGCTGATTTAAATTGATGGTATTGGGAGTAGATTTTTTTGTGTAGAGTATATTGGAGCGTGTATTTTCTGGACCAGAAGGACTCCTTTTGAGGGAGTGAGAGAAGTAATGATTGGTTTAGAAATTAAAATTGCAAAGTAAGACAACAAAATGTACTAAATTGGACACTACTGTTGGTAATGGGTTGTTTTGATGATTCTATAAACTTAAGTTTGTTTTGAATATCATTTGTGTATCAAATTTTCAAAACTACTCGCGCACAGTACACTATTTTTTGTAATTTATGTTGTTGTTGTGTGTGTGGGTAAACAAATTGTAGAAATGAGTACCAACCAAGTTGTATTTTACGTAATTTGACATATATATAATTTTGTTGGAGGAGGATATTATATATTTAATCGATATTTCTTCCTGTCTTAATCCTTTCTTCCCAATCTCACACTACTGTTCTCTCGGTATTAAAACAGTATATTTATTGTGCGTAGGAATAAATGATGGTAATAATAGAAAATTGATGTAAGGCAATTTGTGTGATGACGCTCTTGACTCTTCTGTAATTATTACAGGATTGTTGAATGAGTTGTGTTCCAAAACACAGTGCTACACAACACAAACTTTAACGTCACCATTCACAAGTTGACTATTGTATTGTAGTTGTTATTTTTGTTTTCATCACTCTGTTTTACTTTTGATTGGTCAGGTTGTCGAGAAAGTAGAGTAAAAATAGAAAATGGGAAGGAGGAACGGGCTTTTTTTTTATACCAAAATAAAGAATTTTTTTACAAACTAAAAACTAACAAAAAGTTAATTAGTGATTTATTATTGTGGGTGTTTTGATAGTTTCTGAGCAACCTTGATTGTGCTTTTCGGTCTGTGCGTGTGTCTGGCTGTGATTTAGGAAAATCAATGAATGACAAAAGTTGGAATTAAATAAGGCAATGGTTTTGTATGTCATTTCACTGTATAAACTGTAACAGTTGGAATTTTGTGTTTTTATTGATACAAAAAAATGAGAAATGTAATTAATCAGAATCAGACTTCTCGATAGTGTCAGGTTTCACTCGAGGCTTCTTAGATGAGGAGGAATATTTTTCCTTGCATAGTTCATAGAGTTATTCTTTCTCCATGTGGACAATTTGCCCTGGTTAACTTTGACTTTGAAATTTGTTTCAGTCATCTGAATGGCCTTGGTCTGAGTTTTCCTTTCAACCACCAGCTTGCTCGCTCCTCTCTCACTTTAGTGTACGACTGTGCAGGACGAAATTGTTGCAAAAAATCACCGAATTTTTGTCGGTGTACATTACACTTTAATTCTTTAGATGCTGCCTCATATGAATTCACCAGATTCATCCCTCTTGTCATTTCCTCTTAGGGTGTATTGTTTCTTGTGTCTGACATGTTCGTTTTAATACTGAGGGAAAAACTCTCAATCGGATAACAGAGATCATCAGCTGCGGTCTGACAAGCCTCCACCTGATGCATGCCAGAGTCATTGTGAATCTTGGCCAATTGAAATTTCTGTATTATTGGAGGTAGGCAGGAAAGGTTTTTTCGATAAATGATAACCAAGTCCAAGGAAGTGATAGGCATGTTTGTTGTTGTACATGTGTCCGTATGATCTATGCACTGACGACGGATGATATCATTCTTAAATAAAATTTGATGTTTGACCTGGTTATGATAAAATAATGGAATGGTTATGCAGGAATTTCAAAATGGACGGGCCATATTCATTATGACTAGTGTTAGTGTTGTGTGTTGCACTTGCAACTTTTGAGGCCTCTCTTTGATTATAGTTAACACCTTAAGTTACGAGTGGAGGGGAACATATTTTTTAGTACAAGAAAGGAAAACAAATGACGTAGGGCTTGGATGTGTGTGTGTGTTCATGTTAGTACGGTTCGTTCATGAGAGGAATTTTAATAACAATAAAATGAGTTTGTTGACAGTATCTGTGTATGCATATCATTAAAAAGGGTTCAGTTCTGGTCTCTTCCTATCGTCACCATTTAATTCACTGTCTGTTGTCTGTGTGTGTGTGAGAGGGAGAGAGAGTGTGTGTGTGAGTGCTCTTCGTAAAGAATCATTTCGTCATCTCACTACACACAAAAAGACACAGTGAAAAGAAAAGGTGACCAAGGCTGAGAGTTAGACTTTGAGTCTGTGAGGAAACGTGTCTCCTAACTACTAAGTTAACTATTATGGATGTTGACTTGATTTTTTTAGTTTAAAAAGAAATTTTTGCTAAAAATAACAATGTTACGCTGATTTTCTTCGAATTGTTCATAAATTTTTGTTTTGAAATTTTAATATTAGGAGGACTGAGAACAATTTGTTTCGAGAAGAAAACAATTGAGTGTCTGTCTTTTAATGCAATTTTTGAACTTTGGAATTTCAAAAGAAATCTTGTGTACAAAGAATTTGAGGAAAACTTAATTATTTTATCAAGTCAGGTTGAATACTTGGAACTATGAGGATTTCATTTAGTTGTGACGTTTTGATGATTAATTTTAGATTCATGAGAATATGAACCGAAATGTTTTTTTAATGGAAATGATAAAATTGTAACTTATTTTTCTTATGAATATGAAATTCAGGATTTTTATATAAGGTAATTTTGAGTTCATGATCATATTGATATAATCCTGTCAATTACATGCATTTGAAGTGTTCATTCTAGACTGTGTGTGTGTGGAATAGGGACAGAATGTTATACAAAGAGTTGCATGTTTTGATGAAAATGAGAATGAAAATAGCGCAAGAGGAAGGAAGGTCATTTAATTCCAGTTGGCAACAGTGAAGGAGAAATATTGTCATTATTAGCGCACACACACACACAGAAATTTATTCCGTAAAAATCATTTAATTTATATCACACACACACACATTTATATTCGTAATGTGAATGCGTACATACGTATCAATACATACATAGAATTTTTTTTGTTGGAATGGCAAGGGATAACATTGAAAAGGAATTCGAACTGCTGCTGTTCGTCCTAAGGTTAAAATTTGATTATTGTTGAGTCAGTCAGTGATTCGTGTGTGTTGTAAAATAATGCTGTATTATATTGTAGAAGAAATGTGATGGGTAAATGACGACAAGTGGATATAGAATTGCAGTTTTTCGAGGTAGCGTGATGTGTATATCAGCGTATGTACATGTGCGTGATGTACACATAATCATGTCCGCTAGTGTGTACAATGTAGTTTTTATAGCCGTGAAGTTGTGTGTCCTCCAGTTTTGTCACATTATAATCCCGTACAATGATATATACACCGTACAGTGTACACACAAAAACACACACATTTTTGAAATGAAAATGACTGTTCATACAAGTCGAGTGGGGCATGTACACTATACCAGAGAGCGAGAGAGAATATTCCTGGGGGCTGTTTTCAGCTGAACTAACTGATGGTAACATAATTGAGGTATTGTGAGGATACTTGTGTGTGATACGCTGTATTAGATCAGAGATCGAGGTTTTGATTCCTATTGCGGTTTTTATTTTAAAAGTGAGTCAGCACTCTTTGGATTTTCATTCATGTGTTCAGTAGGGGGAGGAAGGAAATTCTCTGTCTCTCTCTTTTCTTGGAGGCCAGGAGCTGTTTTTTTTCTCTCTCTTTCCTACAAATGATTAAAATAACAATGAATGTTCTTGTGAACTTATATGCAAACATGTCTGCAGCTAACGAAACTACTACTGGTCACCCTTGTTTCTGTTGTAGTCTGGTGGACGATATAGTATTTAGAAAATCAAAATGGGTTGAAATAGATTATGAAAGGATTCTGTTTGTGTGTGTGGGGCAAAATAAATTTATTGGAATGAATCTAGTTGATGATAATGACTACTGATAATGAGAGAGACTCTCAATGGGTAACAGATACAGAAGTTTTGGAAGTACAAGAAACGACATTCTTTGGTAGGTCAAGTAATTTTTAGTTTTCTCATGCATGTATGTAGGCTTGTACTAAATTACGAGCCTACAAAATTTTATGATTGGTCAGAAATTTATTATCTTCTGTTTGAACGTCATCACTTTTCTCTTAATTCCATCTACATGTGACGGAGAGAGAGGGTATGATGGCATGATCCCCTGATTCCACTGACAAGGTTTTTGTTGTCAACTCTTGTCCGTGCTCTTCGTTTGACACTTTATTAATGGAATTATGACATTTTAAGTCCTTCATGTTTCGTTTCATACAACATGGATGCCTCACCACTTACTATGTAATCTGTGTGGGTGAGGACATGGTTTACTTGTTCTCTTTTTGTATACAGTGGCTGGACATGTGAAATGATCCAAAAGGGTTTTTCTATTTCACAGACACACACATTTATGAGTCAGATTTTGTGAGGTTGAGAGAAAGAGAGAGCTAGTGACAACAAAATTTTGAAGTCCGCGAGTCTAATTTGTTTTACCTTGACTTAATACAAAAGGAGGGATGGAGAGAGAGGGGAAAAAGATTTTAACTACCTCAACATCTGCCTTCCTCCTCTCCTATCTGATTTATGGTTGGCATGTCTAGTAATTAACTAATTTGGAAGTCCCTCATGAAAAATCTTTTCATGATTCACTCCACTCAACCACTATGACTATAAAAATTTATATACACATTTATTTGTGTATCCAATAGAGTACAAAGATATAAGTGTAATGTGGGTGGTAACAATTTTAACTATGCAGTTAAGAGTGTAATAAGGGTCAAATAGATATTTGTTGAACTACAAATATTATGGTAGGTTTAATTTAATATAATAATAATACAATCGTACCAATGTTTTAATGCACAAATCAAATCATATGATAGTGTGTATTTTTGATTGGGAAAAAATCTGTCATTCAATTTGAACTGGATTAAAAAGAGAAGATGGATTTTGATTGTGTGTTACGACTGTGTATTTTCAGTTGTAAATATGTGCATATTCATTTTTGATATGATAAAGTTACTGTATGTATATTTAGGAGGTGTAGATTGTAGATGCAAAGGAGAGAGAGCCAACTTTTGTTATCTTGACACACAGTGGTATTACACACAGAAATATAGTGTGCAGAATTGCAGACGGTACAAGAGAAAGATCCTTCTCCTCCTCCCTCCACCTGCATTTTTGTCCTTGACTTGAATGCAGTAACACTTAAGATGGTGAATTTTGATACTTACTTGTCACTAATTGGAGGGATGGAATTGGGGTTATCGATTAACTGTGTTGACTAAAATTTGGTCTTTCTCTCTCACACATGTTTTGAAGAGTTACTGATTTTCATGTTTAAGAGAAGTTGTGTTTGTACAATCCTTCATGTTATTTTAATTAACTCAATAACACACAGTGGATCAAGAGCATCCATGATAAAAAAAGGATGACTATAAATTAGAAACTATGTTCATAATATGTTATATAAATATATAAAGAGTATCAATTTTAATCTGGGTGATATATATATAGGTCATGGACTTGTAACTTTGTCTTGCCTCTACATGCATACTGTTCAGTACAACAATTTTATTCTCTTTCTCTTAGTCGTTTTCCGGTTCAGCTGATTTTGTTACAGGATTGACATGTTTTGCATGCAGAGAGACAGAAAAAATTATTGTTTTTGTACAAAGAAGAAAATCCATGGTAGTTGGACACACGTCTATTCTTATTCTACATGAAAAATGTGATGGGGAATTTAAAGCTGACGGAGTGAGTGAGAGGAAAGGGAAAAAAATGAGTCATGCTAAAACCCACGGGTAAATTTCGAGGGGACTCTCTGTAATTTTTGCACGAGTGAATAGCTTTGCTACTTTTAGTGTGAAGCCCAAGTTTGTCTATCTGTACCCTGTGTGTGTGTTTGTATGATATGAGAGAGAGAGAGTTGAATGCGCAGTCCACCTACAGACTTGAGATCCACATACAAACACCGTAGTGTCCTTGCATATGTTCGGAATCTTTTTGGTAGGGCTGAAAGGAAGCGGGACTTCATATACAGTAGAGCTGCATACAATGTGTGTGTCTATATATGTATTATTATAGATGGAGGATGTTATTCCTCCTCCTCGTTGCAGTCATCAAGATTTCTTAATCTAACGTGTGTCAAAGCCCATCCTACATCCTGAATATCTGTGTGACTCCTGTGTTGTCTGTATATAGATAAAGGATGAACAACTGGATGGTGGTTTTGATCATGCTCTGAGGCAGCTAGTGACGTTTTTTCAGGAGAGAGAGAGAGAAGATGTGCTAGGGATGATGATGCTTGCGTAGAATAAAGGAGTAAAAGAGAGACCCAGGGACGACGTCAGGATTTTACTCTCGTGTACGCATTTACAACTGTGTATGTGAGTGTGAGAGAGAGATAGACACCATGACGTTGGAACGCCTACGAAAGAAAAATAGTATCGATTCTACTTAAATCTATATACAAATTTTGTACTGTATACGCAAATGTTTCCCTCTGTCATCTCAACAGTTGCTCTTTTTGGGAGGAAATAAAATGGTATCTCAACTGTTATAATGGTGATTTATGAAAAATATGATTTTTTTCAATGACAATTTGAAGCGCGAGAGAGAGAGAGGAAGGAAGTAGTTTTTTGTTTTTTACGACAGCAACACTTAACCTTGTCCAAGAATGGATTTTCTGCACACAAAACAAAGACAACAGGGAGTGGGTAGGGAAGGGAGTAGTGACGGAACTGATGGTTTGGCTAAAACCAATTTTAGAATGACTTGAGCATGTGCTGTATAATGCACCACACACATACATAGACATAGACAGTGCAAAGTGTATTCATATTGTGTGTGTGGATGGATTTCGTGTAGACTTTTATTATTATTATTACTATCCCCTGACTAAGTTGATTGACTATAAACGTGTGATTAATAAACGGAGGGAGGGAAGAGTTGGTCTGGAACAGCTGTCAGTCTTTTTTTGTCCTCCTTTTGTAATTATGATCATGGTTGGATGGCTAGGGTTTTCCTACTTAATGGCAAGTAGGTGGTATTTATTTGATATTAAAAAGTCTTTTGCCTCTATGTAAGAGTATTAACATAATTTCTCTCTCTCTCTCGCACACAATTGCAAACGTTCCATATGTTTCCTTGTTGGATTTTTCACTTCACTTTACTCCCCACTCCACGCTAATGTAAGCTATGTGTGTACTAGTGTGGAGTGTACAAAACTTTGCCTTTAACATTTCTCTATATCTGTTCATGTGTGTGTCTCTATCAAATTTTTGGTGGTTGGTGGTGGTCAAGTTGAGGAGAGCTTCTCTCCCTAGAGTGTACGAAAAAGATAATAATTGTACACTGCACTCTTCTGAGTGGAGGTAAATAATATAACAATACAGCATATGCCTGAGATACACTGTAGTCATACATGTATGTCCTGTGAATTGTACTAAGTAGTTTTCACAGCTTCAATGTGTGTATATGTAAGTTTGTATAATTTTTTGTACAAAAAATTTACACACGCACATACGTTTAAAGTTTTTGAATGGTTGGACGGGTGCAGTTTGTAGGACCTGATAAGGAGTTAACCGTCGTGTTCTTGTTGGTAGGGAGAGAGAGAGAGAGAATTCTGTTTGGTTGGTTGGTTGGAGCGTGAACAAGTGTCTAGTCAGAGTGATATTATATAAAAAAGAGTATATATACACATTTATGAGTGTAGGATAACTCTCATAGTTGGCTCTCTTATCGAGCCATATTGCATGTAGAGAGAGAATTTTTTTGCAATTCAACTCTCTTCCATATGCATGAAGCATAAACTGGTAGTTTAACTACAGTGTGAGAGAGACTGAGGGGGAATCAGACATTATACAAGGAATTGTTTGGGAGATTCCGTTAGGGGAAGTTTTTGGTGGTGGTTATTGTGGGAGGTGTTTTCAGTCACAGGTTCTCTTCTTGGTATATAAGAGACGAAAAATCCTTCATTCTTTGCCGTGGATTGGGATTGCATTCAATTCCAATGCCTCTTGCCCGGCCATCCCTTTTTGTGAAATAGACGTCGCAAAACTCTGCTAAACTCAAATCCCCCCTCCCCTCTCTGCACTATCTCCTCTTTTGCTTCTCTCTCTCTCTCTCTCTCACTCTATCCTTATTTTTCTGCTCTCTGAGAGCACTATTTGACTCCTCTCTCTGTCTCTGTATATTTCTACTAGTAACAAGTACAGTAGCGTCATACAAATGAACATGTAGGTTATATAGCTTGTGGGTATTTGAATACTTCATATACTTGAGGTTTTACTTTTCTCCTTCTCTGTCTCTTTGCTCTTCTCTCTCTCTCTCGCTTTGTCCTGACTTTGGTTGAGTGTGTGTGAGAGAAGTATCTAATGATAAGAATATCCTGTAAAGCAAAACCCCAGCGTCAATCTTATTTATATTTGTGCACCACCATCACTACTACCAACCAACCAACTTAACTAAACTTCCATGCTAGACCAGTTTACTGCGCAGTATTAATTTGCAATATATACATAATAACCTCCACACATATAATGTGTATCCAATGTACACTCTAAGAGTATAATTTTCTTTAACAACGCTTGTCCTCCTCTCTGAGTCTTAGTTTTTGTATCTTTGTTTCCAATTGGTATAAATATTTATTTAGGGTTTAGAAATACGACAAGTATTGTAATATTTTAAATTTTAGAGATTAAGGTGATCTTCCCTCTTCTTCTGTCTGCGATCATGAATTTAGAAACTAAATCTAAGCGTATCGTTTAATAAATCCTGACTCTGCCCTCCTCCCCACAATGTCGTGGTGAAGGATACGGTGTCTAACTGATCTTTAGTTACATCATCAATATTTTAAATCTAAGTTCACTCTCTGTGTGCGTTCAAATTTATTGTTTTCTTTATCAATATAAGATATGTCTGTCCGGTTCCGACGAGCACACTTTTTTTTTTAAAAAAAAAAATACTACAGTTCAACTTTAGTTTGAACGGGAGAATGTGTACTAGACTTTGGTTTAGTTACATAAAAATGAGATAGTGTGTGTAATGCCTTAGGATAGTGTGTATTGTGTGTGTAGATATACGTGTGTGGTGGTTTAAAAAAGCTATTTTTACAAGGTGTGTCGAGGAATGGGATATATTTATCAATAGATAAGCGGAAGACCTTTTGCCTCGAGTTCACTCATAGTGCATCAGCCGACTGGTTGGAAATCAAATGGAGAGGAGTTACACTTCGTACATACATTCAACTATGGAGAAAAGAGATAAATTTTGAGACGGTCTTGAATTGTCAAAAAATGAAAATATAGCTAAAAAGACTTTGGATTTTTTTCCTCTCTCTCTGACAAAAAAATAAGAAGTCACCATTGAGATTCCCAGTAGGGAACCATTTACCTCTCTCTCTCTTATTGTATACGTAAACAGCAAGGAATAATAGTACTACTCTTTGCGTAAACAGGAGTCACAATTTTGGGGTTCTGTTGGAATGAGGTGAAAAAATAGGAAGAAGATTTGTTTGGTTACTAAGCTCCTTCAGAGAGTGTACTTACTAGTTACTAAGTACTAGTTACTAGTAGTTAGTGACTCTCTGTTGCCTGAGCTCTTTTTTTCTGTTGTTAAATTTGTTGTTTCATGATAGACATTGTTTAGTTGTTGTTGTTGTTATTGTGTGTGTAATTTGTATTGATCATGGAATTTCCCTTTCAACTTTAGAAAATGGGGGGAAGCGAGAGAGAGAGAGACGTCAATCTTTAGTATGTATTTTGCGTGTGGTTTGAGTATGAGATAGAGGGGACATGTCAAAATGGTAAAATGGAATTAGCCACCATGTATAAGGTGGATGTGAATTTGTATTGCGTCATTGAATGAAAGTTTTCCATGAGTAGAATCATATCATTGCCACAGTGAGTGTGTGTGTGCTGTCTCTCTCTTGGTATGGATAGAATATAAAATAATGTAGAGAGGGAAAAGAGGGGGGAGTTTGAGTGCGCTAGAATTTTATCTGCACAACACAAAGTTCTTAGTTAATTTTGCTGATCGTAACTGCGTAAATGAGTGTTCTCGTTATGACTTTAGTTGTATGACCCTGATTGTACCTAATTGCTCCAAGTTATCTTCAAAAGTCCTATAGATAGTTTCAGCGTCGTCAGCACCATTGGGATGGAGTGAAGAGAGGGAGAGAGAAGAGATGAACAAAAACAAGTGCCTATCATATCTCTCTCTCTGTGTAGTCCGTATAGAGAGGATGATGATGAGTATAGGTTTTGGTGTATAGCGCAGTAGCATTTTATATATATATATTATGATGTTTTTTTTACTTGAGGCTACACTCAGCCTTTTTAAATATGCAGCCTACCTACTTGAGCAAAAATGTGTGTGTTTGCTGTGTACATTGGTCACCTCTCTTCTCTCTCGTGCAAACCAAGGGGTTTACTATACAACAAGTACAAGCTGCTTAGAAGAGAGAAAGAGAAGAGAGTTTTGGGAATATTTTCAAGTACAATTTTCTTCAACCTCTTCTGACTAATGGACATAAAGAGAGAGAGAGAGAGAGGACTGACACTGGCGGTGTGTGTGGATATAATATATGACTATGTTTGTTAACTAAATATTTTCCAATTTAAAGGTTTTCTTTGGTGATAGTTTCGAGGTAACAAGTTGGTGGTAATTTTAATTTGACGTGTGATGATGATTTGACTCTGTGACTAGGTTGAGTGAGTATGTGCAATTCTTGGTTTTCCTTATTTGGTTTGGGGTTATTCCATAATTTGAATAAAATAGAAGGAGTAAAAAGAATTATTTTTTTATTCGAGGGCACTCTTCTATTCGTGTATGTGCGATTCCAAGAATTCTCAAGAATCATGTATATGTGATGACAATATGTCATCAGCATCATGTCATTCCCAGGACATGTCATTTGAAAAAGTGGGAGACATTTTATTTTTAGTAATTATGATAGTCAAGTGGCTGTAAAACCACTACTCAACTCAACATGCATACAGAGAGTACTCAGGACTCGGTTGTTTTTTTCGCCGAGTTGAGGGATACACACAGTGGGGGGTGTAAAGTGCTGATTGCACTTTTTTAATGTCGTCTACCGTTTGAGTGACCTAATCTAAATTCTGATTAGAAAAAAAATATTCTGTTTGACAGCTCTTGAACTTCAATTAAATGCAGATTATGTTAGTTTAATTCTGAGGATTTAAAAATTGGTCGTCAACAATTGAAATAATTTGACAGTTGACTAAAAATAAAAATGTTGTACCCTTACGGTGGATGGACTGGACACTCCTCTCGACTTTCAACCAAAGTTAGAAAGAGGGAACTTTGCATCCAGACCCGGATGAATATGGGAAATTTTGCGTGTGTATGTTGCAGTGTCACTGAAAATTGGAGGATACAGAATTTGAGAATTCGTACTGTAGTAGATATTGATATGATATTATTTGTATATGGACTCTCTGTTCAACTTTCCGCCACCGACCTTCGTGTTGACATGTGCTTCCGGCACACAGACAGCAAGTTATATTTGTATTCCTTGACGAAATTAATCTTCCTCATTGACCATTGTGTGTGTGTGTGTGTGGGGAAATGGGAAATGATACTATGAATTTGACGTCAGTTTGTCTATGTTGAAAATACCAACATTACATTACAGAGTTGACTTTGTGTTGATGACACACCTGAGACTATAAAAATTATGAACTGATTTGAGTTTGAATTTAATGAGTAATGGAGGGAGTTTCAGTGGAAAAAAATATTGAGTGAAATCGGTTCATTGCACCTGTCTGTCACACACTCATATACATAAGTCTGGTTTATTCCATGTTTTTTTCACTCCTCTCTCTTTCCTTCCATTGTATGCTGATATGGGGGGATGAATTCGATACGATGGTATTGAATGATTAGGACGAGCATAGAGGAAATGTTTGTGTTTGAATTAATATAAATATTATGTAGTGATCAAATATTTTAATTGTCACGGTACGGACACGGACACACACTAGTTACTCGTTTTCGTAGAAGACGAGGAACTTTTTATTATAATAATATAAAAAACGTTTTTTTGTTGCATTCCGGATGTAGATGAAAATATGTAGGCTACATGATTTTCTCGTCCGTGTACAGTGTACACAGACTAATTTTTCTTATATTAAGTGTGTGTGTGTACACTAAATGCTGAGTCAACTCAAAGATGTGAAGGATTGGTTGGTGTACATGTATCTGTGAATCTGTTGTTATAGAGAGAGTATAGTGTAAAGGACATTTGAGGAGTATAGGACAGAGTGAACGTGTGTGTCTTGGAAGGTAATAGGCGTGCATGTCCAGGTATACTGCATTTACTTTTTCACAAAAGATGTTTGCATATGTAGGGACATAGTGCGGAGTGTTCTGGTGTCTGGTGGCAATGGAGGTATTTAAGAAAGAAGAAAAATCCTTTTTCCCCTTTAGTCTACATTATAAAGGGAGTAAGGGGATAAAGTGTAGTGTAATGTGTATGAGTTGAAGATATAAGAATGACAATCCTTGAATTTGAATGGGACTCAGCTGCTCAGCTTAATTGTTGCAGACTTGTTCGCTCCTGTCCGTCGTTGTTGCCATTATTCCGCTCAGATATGACTTTACAATCACTTTGTACCACAAAGAGAGAGAATACAAGTACAGACTTGTAGTTCTACTTTGTATTGAGCTCATACAACACTCTACCAGAGAATATGAGAGAATCTATCTATCTAACATTGTAGCTATGCTAGATATCTCTCACTCACTCATGTAGTTTGCTATGTTTGAGCAGCTCAGCTTGCTCTTTTTTTGTTTTGGCACTGGTACTACCAACATCAATGGTAACCACCACCATCATGAGCAGGAGCACTATAATTGCAATAAATTTTTTTACTTGATGTCTTGTATATTGCATAAGTTGATTCCAAATGTGAATATTTTATATTGGCCTGGTATATATATATATATGACAATATATGTGTTGTGTGTGGATTGAGAATGTGTATAAACAGATATTTAAGTTTTTAAGAGGTAGGTGAGGAGCATTGAATGAAAAGAGAAGGAGGGGAGGTGAATAAAAATGAGAAAAAGATTGTTAGGTTTGTAATTTGCATTGTCTATTCTTACCTTGCTCACTCTTGTTTCTTTGTAAAAGGTGATTTTGTGTATGTGTGACTTTGTATTTTGTATGGACTGTACAATTGGTCGTGGGGATGAGGAGGAGGGCCACAAGACAATTATTTATATATTGTTTTTTTGTAACTAGTATAATTTTTCTCTGTTTTTTGTTTGTTTTCTACATACTCCGTTGGGAATAACCAATAATATATTCACATATCAATATCATTATGGGTCTCCTGGGGACACATAGTCTAAAGAGAGGGAGAGAGAGATATGTTGACGTTGACTAATCATATTGATTTCTAATGTTTATACTATTACAGTACGGTACAACAATACAAAGTTGTGATGAGTCAAAATGTAATTTTAGCTAGAAATATACCTAAAGTAATGTAAATGTGGTTGTCTGGATGTGTGAGTGTGTTGTATTCTATGTGTGTGGAGGAACGTATGGTTAATCTGTGTCATAGAATAACAATGTGAGTCCTATTTCATTGAACAGATTTGTGTCATAGTCGTGTAGTATTTGGTAGTGGTAGTAGTAGACTACGTCTCTACACCTTGTCGTCGTCAATGGAATATTTTTTTGTTCTCCTCTTTTGATTTTGCAATAGACCATGGGATTCAGTGAGTGTAGTGTGAGGAATGGAATGCTATTTGAACACTTGGCTCTCAGTCCTAAGTGGTAATAATGCCTCAAAATACCTTACTAAATAATGATCTGATAGATAAGCAAGGAGAGTAAAGCTGACTGAGATACATACGGATTTGTTTTCATACGAATTCATCTGAGAAAGTGGTAGGAGGAGGAGGAGACTCTCTCTATAATATTTTGACAGCAAGATAAGAAGAAGAATATATGTTGTCTGAGGAAATGATTTTTCATTGGAGGTAGCATAGCTATTTTGTGTGATTAAATATATAAAATGTTGACCAAAATATCTCCTCCTTACACTCACTATTCAATTCCTTCCAGGCTTGCTCAATTAAATTATTTGCGGTATTTTATTTTTTGAAGAAAATAATAATTTCACACCGCTCACACCATGACGCATTAAAATTATAAAAAGAGAGATGAGGAATCCTTCCTCTGTGATGTTTCTATTCTTACCATTTAGATAGGGAGAGAGAGAGAGAAGAGATACGGTATATTTTGCGTCTGTGTGTGTTTGGTGGTGTGGATTCCGTAACTCTACAAAATTTTTGATCCATGTTGTTGAGTGTACATTTTAAAAATGTGTACACAAGTGTATTGTAGAAATTGTATTGTGATTAGTTAGACGGAGGAGAGAGAGACTCTTTCCTCTTAAATTTCTGTTGTGTATGGTTGGGCAGGCTTGTGTAAAGCTAGGGCTAAAAAGAGTGAATGATATAATACGTTCTTCTCTGTTGTTTGCTGTACAATGCAATATAATTTATAATAGGATAGGGATAGGAAGTGTAAAGAAAGTTTTGTTGTGAAAATATAGTATAATATAAGTGAAGAGTAATGGATGTATTGTGTCCTGTACAATAATATATACATATATTATCATGAATGCATATATAAAATGGTAAAAATATGTACATGTGGGCAAAAATTCTCTATCAGTTCTTTGTAAAAAAAGAGTTTTGATCGAGAAAGTTTGTTTCAAAAGGTAGTGAATTGGAAGTACAGAGAGACTAGGGGCACAGGAGTGTAATATGGAATTCCCTATTCTGAAGTAAATTGAGTAAATGAGGAAGGAATCAAGAGAGGAGAGCGGGAGAAGAGACCTTTTGATGACTTTTACAACACACACACTTTGTGATGATGTATGTACGTAAAATGGTTTTTATTATATTGGCAAACCAAGACTTTGTTCTTATTTTTAGGAAGTTACTTAAATTCTAGATACATGTGTGTACAGAATGTGTACATACGAAAGACTCAAGTTAGTTAAATTTTAATTGTGGACAGTTTTTTCCGCTTTATAAATTGCATGATGTATAGATGTCTGTGTGTGGGGACCTCCGTCTTAATGTAGACTAGAGTGAATTTGGCTTGATATTTTTTTGCTGTGATTTAATAGATTCATATGTATAAAAAATGTACATTAGCTAGAAATACATGGGGAGGGGGGTATATGTGATTTTGCACACTCACTCATGTGTTATGTGGAATTGTAGAGAGTAGGATGTAGTAGTAAATCATGTAAAGAATATTATTATGAGACGTAGGTTTGAGAGGGTAAGTGTAGTAGTAGAAGACAATTTACTGCATAACGTGTGAGGTACTCGTATTATGTATGAAGGGAATTTGTAGGTAAAGATTTAGAAAAGGAGGACGAAAGAGGAAAAAGTAGATTTTTTTTCTGTATTTTTGTTTGAGACTTTTATACATCATTTCAATTTGAGAATTGAGTTTGTGAGAGTGTCACAACCACAAAAAGAGATTTAGTCTCCTGCTGCTGTTCCTTTTGCTTGGCCTGATGTGAAAGTGTGTGTGTGTGTTGCTTTGGCTAGTCTGTAGATGTGTATAGACAGCAGTTGAGCAGCTATATAATAGATGATGGTATGTAATTCATGTCCTGCACGTAATCAATTCACGATTCACAATTACGCTAATTTTCGTAACTCCTTTACACTATAAGCAACTGCGAAGGGAAGGGGGAGACAGACACTTCTTTTTAAACTTATTTCCCATGGAATATTGTATATTGTATACATATGTGAGTGTGTTGGTCATTCTTCATGATAAAAATTGTTTAAATTATATATACAAGTAAAAATGGATGGATGGTGGAAAACAAACAAGAAGGATCAAAATTGATGATGATGAAATCTTGGTGAATGATAAATGTGTGAAAGAAGAAGAAGAAAGATACACAACAACAATGTACAAAAAGAAGTACAAGGAGGAAAGGAAAGGGACAATGAATAAGGAGATTTTGTGGAAAAGTTGATTCGATTTAACTGGATTTTGTGAGCGTCACACACTACACACACACACAGTCAAACATCACAAATCTAATTACTAGTCCATTTATCAAAGCCAAAATAACAGTTTAAATATCAATATTATTATACATGAATGTAGATGTGAATGGATTATCAATGCAAATTGGGCAAAAGCCTAACCGTCGTTATGATGATGATGTTGATGATGATTTGCTTTTATGAGCCAGACTGTTCATATCGGATATGCATTTTTCTTTCACAAAATCAGCGCTTCTGCTGGACTTGGAAGGGAGTATATACTTGAGGGAGAACTGTATTTTTAAAAAATTCTAGTTTTAAATGTATACAGATGGGAGGAAAGGAGTAAACTAAGTAGCCGGAAGTGGTTGCCTCTGTGTCTGTGTGTATATTAAGGGGCGGTGGATAATAGTCTCCTTGTGGTTTTATCGTCGCGATGGCATTATTGATAAGAAGGAAAGCAAATGTTGTCTGTCTCTTTAAAAAATGAATCGTTCATTACAATATGTTATGTAGTATTGATGCAGGAAAGTATGTGCAACCTCCGTATTAAAAATGTGTACGTATTCCCTTTAACAGTGAATTGAATGTAAATACAATTTTAAAGTCATATATGGCCTTAGATTTTTTAACTAACTAAATCATTAGTCTAGTGTAGACTGTTTTAGGAGTCATTTCAATGTTACATTGTTGAACTGTATTTTATTTGTTGCTCCAACTTAACTTGTTGGCTAGTTTCAATTTTATAATTCACTGTCGTGTTATGGTTGAGGTGTTTCAATCATTGATAGTTTCCTTGGTCAATTATTAGTCGAATTAATTAATCTGACTCACAATTTTTACCCTTGGACTGACTTTTGATTTGTTTTTAAACTTCACCACGATGTGAGATAAGCACAATTTAGTTCATGTCGAAAAAGGAAAATTGAGAGGAGAGAGTGGACCGTAAATATTGGAAATATTTAATTTACCAAGAATATGTATATATGTACGCAGACAGTTCAAATCATAGTTGCATAACTTGTTGAATTATCCTGTTTTAATTGAATTGTATTGTCGGAACAAGTTTTGTCCAGTTTTTTTATGAGAGTGTGTGTGGACTGTGGAGCCTCTTGCCTTTTCTCAGAAATAATTTTTTTTTGCCGGAGTGAGTCAGTAGAGAAGGAGAGTAGAAGGATTGTCTAATGCTTATTCAGAATTATGAGGGAGTTTTTTAAGGTTTAAGGAATACCAGTTGACAATGAGCTACTAATGAATATAAACGATGGGGATATAATGTCCTTTGAGAAAAAACAAACTTGCATTACTTTATAGGAAGGAGATGGAGGGGGGAGATATACACATCGCAAAAAATTAAGTATTTTGTTCTGGGAAGACAGCAATTATGTACTGCGTATGTGTGCTGTAAGATTGTGCGGTGTGTTAAAAAGTATAAATAATCACTAAAAAAGTATGTTTTCTAAAGAATTAGTTGTAAACTTTTTTTTCTTTGGCTGTTGTTGTTTTTATGTTGAAGAGATTTGTGAGTGTATGTGATGTGATGAAGGACTGGGATATGATAAAGTTTTTTTTCTAAATCAGTTCTTAAATGGGTTTAGTAGAATTAATGGTACACGGAGTGAGTCAGAGTATTAGAGAGAATATAGTGGGTGAGAGAGAGAGACGACAGGAATTTGATAACACAGTTGGCAATATATATTTTCAGCCAGGAATTTCATGATAATATTTAGGATCTATCCATAGGTATATATCTGTTCAGTGTATCTTGTTCGTTCATTCCTTTCCTAAAAAATCTTGTGACTTCCTTTTCAAGAGACATACTTTGAGTGATGGTGATAGTATGTAAGTACATTGAGAGAGACACAACACACAAAGAATAGTCTCTCTCGCGGTAAAGTGTTTGGATGACAGACAATTTAGGCCATTTCACAGTTAGCTCAACTCAAGCATGAATATTTACAAAATTCGGAGATGCGGCGACGGCGGCACTCATGCACACTTAGTTAAAGGAGGAATAAATCTGTCGTGTTTTCATGTGTAATACTATCCTCACTATTTTGCTAACATTGCTTTGTTTTGCTAGCCACAAGCCACTATTGATCCACATTCGATAGTCTTGTTCACAGTTGTTGTTTTTTATTGCTGTTGTGACTATTGGTCTGGTTGGGGGGAAGATTCTTTTTCATAATTTCTCTCTTCCACGATACCTTCCTCCTCTCATAGTCAGACAGACTTACCTGGATTTAAAATCTAATTGCACTTTTTATGATGAATAAAAGTGAATTGGGGTTTTGTATTACACTGTTAACAACCGTTTAAGTGTGGACAAAAAATGGAATGTAGTTCTGTGTCTGGTTGTCCATATCATTACTTTGGTTGAGGAGGAGCTGATATGATGATCTTGTGTGATAGACAAAGTCAATTTTGTATTTACGGATGGAGGGACGATGGAAAGAGAGAAATTGTCAAAGAGTGCAAGCAGACGGGTTGGAAATAATATGAATTGATGTGCATAGTGTATCAGATGGATATTCGTATACAGTACGGCGTCATTTTTCTCAAGGTTTTGAAACGCCTCACGTACGTTGAATGGTGAGGATTTTCAAACCAAGGGGAATTGGGAGGATAATACAGCGTCTTTAACTTTTGAGCGTAACACGCATCCGCTATATATATACTGT
This sequence comes from Pygmarrhopalites habei, assembly GCA_009870185.1. NCBI lineage: Eukaryota > Metazoa > Arthropoda > Collembola > Symphypleona > Arrhopalitidae > Pygmarrhopalites > Pygmarrhopalites habei. The sequence continues at coordinate 17,684 of WJFB01000920.1, read as the reverse complement.
ATAATGTACGTATAATATTAATTCGTATAAATGATGATGACTGCGTTGTCTGTTGTGGAAACAATAAATTGTGGCTGTTGAGGAATTTGGAGACTGGTTACACATGTATTATTGTACATGTATGGGCTAAATTGGTTGGGATTTCCCAAAAATAATTTTCACTTTTCCTTGTCATATGGCGTATATGCTATATATATTTTGTAGTGTCTAGTGCAAGTAAATGATTTCTTGGGATTTTCTTACTGAAGTGGAGTTGCTCCGTGTCACATATATACACTTGGAAAGCACACTGGATGTTATTTTAGATTTAAAAGTGATGGCTATGAGGGAAATGAATTATAGGAAATAAAATTAATTCTGAAATTTCGGAGAATTGTTGTTGATGACGAAAAGGATGAAATGTATCGAAGGAAGGGAAAGGGATGGGAATTGGATTGTGTTTCCTTCGTTAGTGTGGAAAATGTAATCTATCCTAGATGAGTATGACCTTCATGACAATGAGATTTGGATGCGGGCTGGAAGGGATGAACGTAACTTGTTTTCTTCTCTCGTACTTCTCCTTGACCTGTTCAGCAGGTTGAGTTCGTCAGAGGTCAATACCGTTTACACATTAGATGTTGTCTTGACCATTGTGTGAGCTTGAGAGAAGGGATAGAGTGTGTGTCTGTCTAGAAGGCTGTGTCTGTGAAACCTGGAAGTTCAAGTTGTGTGTATCATCGGGTTGTGTGTATGTGTGTGTGTGTGAGAGAGAGAGAGAGAGAGAGAGAGAGAGTAAATGAGAGTGTGTGAAGACACATGCTTTTAGGCTACGGCTGATGCAATACGTTGCAAAAAACCTTTTTTCTTCTCTCTCTGTCTGGGTTGTTGTGTCTTCGTACACATGCACTTTATTATGATAGAAGTCCCTTAATAATAATTCAGATGAACAGTTGGACAAGTAAAGTTTGGGAACCTCTTGTTTAATAGAGAGAGTATATGAATCATTATCATAATTTCTCAACATCTTTATTAGAACTCTCTGAAAATTAAGACCTTTTTATTACGCTTCATGTGTGATTGTACGAAAGGTATTTTAATGAGGTAACGACAACACTACTAACAACATGTCATGGTTGGTGCCCAAAGGGAGTTTTGTGTTTGTGTCTGTAGAAATAACTGAGAGAGACAGACAGAATTGAGTGTTTATGAAATGACGGATCAGTCCACAGAACGGGCTCTTGGGTGATTTAAGAACGTGTCACTTGAACAATTACACATCTTATTTGAATAAGTGTGTATTTGTGTCATGATAGTGGGAATAGAGGGAGGTTCAGAAATATTAATTCAAGTTTGCGTGTAAGGGAGAAAATCAATTTAAAATTAGAAAATAAATGAAGATCTCTCCACTGTCAAAAGTGGACGAAGAATGACTGAGTGTCTTGGTCTTGTCTGTAATAAAAATGCAATTATCATTCTGTGTCAAAATTAATTTTGGCCAGGGTGTGAGGAAATGGTGATTTTTTTCCATTCCATTTAAAATAATCATGTATGTTTGGAGGGTGGAGGAAAATTATTTTCAAAAATTGTACTATATGTACATTACTCAGCACACAAGTGTATTAGTCGATAAGGTTGAATGAGTATGAGGGATGAGATGGGGAGAGAGAGAGGTCGTGACTGAAAAAAAGTAAATCTGAGGAAAAGTACTTTGCAGCTTACAACTTACAGCTTACAATTAGTAAGTCTCTCTGGTGCTAAACACTTGTTGCATGTATATCGAAATACATTTGGTTTTGTGATGGAAATAATATGACGATGGTTCATTTGATAGTCAAAATAATAATTTGTTCAGAAAAAAATAAGATTCAAGAAATTTAAATGAACAATTATAATTATTCCTCCTCACCATTTACCATTTTACCATGAAGTCATCAACTGATAAGCTGGAAAATCTCACGATTTTAAAGAACAGAGGATAATGTAAGCAAGTAATAATAATAAGCACACACACAGTGTAATGGTGTAAACTAATTTGAACAACTCATTAAACTCATCATCATACTCCATCATAGACAATATTTAGACATGTTTATTTTATTCTGTTTTGTTATTACATCTTTCTCGTTCCTTCTCTTACAAAAAGTTTTTACGGACTCCCTTCTGTCATAAAAATAATGATGACGCGGATCTGTTGTAGAATAAGGGATTTTTTTAAATAAAAAAAAAACAGAACTAGTCCATCTATCAGTCTTAGAGACTTACTCATTTCTAAAAGATTACGGTCGTATCATACCATTTGCTTGTGTGTAAATTAATTGTTGTTGTCTCCTGTTCTTGTAGTATGATGGTACAAAGTGTAAAACAGTCGTACGTGTAGTTTGTACGATGTAGTAGTAGGAGGTATGTGTGTAATTGTGCATATTTTGAAAGCATACTCATAATTCCGAGATGTAATCAAATAATCAAAATGCCAAGACTTTGATTCAAAGTTGGACAAAGGAAAACTAATAACAATATTAATGCAGAAGGGCTTCCTCAAGGTAGAAGGCTGAAGAGTGTATGTGTGTGGAAAAATCAAAATGTTGATTTGTCTACAGCGCCCTGTTGGTTACTTGTCAATATTTTTGTGAGGTAGCAAGCTTACTATCAGTATCTAGCATTGGATTGATATTGATGACGTAAATTCTTCTTAATTGTTTCTTGTCTCAAGGAGCAAGGAGATAGATTCTGTACAATGTACTCGTGTGAGTAGAGTGTACAAACTAAATAGTGCTTTTATTATGGAAACGGGAACTAATTTCGTATGCAAGGAGTTAAAAAACTGTTTTTTTCGTCCTCTCTTTGTTGCATGATCTGGAAGAAACATTGTCCATATTCGATTGGCCTTATATTACTTGAATACACTCGCTCACTCATTGACACACAGAGCATACAATTGGCACAACGTTGAGCTTCGTGTTCATTGTATTTCAGCGTTAATACATTCCTTCCTTTGATGTGAAGTTAGTACCGTTGTAGTTGCCATTGGATTTTTTCTTCTCTGCCCAATGGACGGAGAACACACAATGAAGGAAGATCAAGTTTTATTCAAATTATGAAGGACATTTTGTCTAAATGAAAGTTTGGATGGGTCACATCTTCATCATTGTAGTTTGTAACCGTTAAGGAGAGTGGGTGAATGTGTGTCTGTGGTTGTTCAGAATTTCAACGGTGTCGTTAGTTAGTTATTGAGAACTCTGATTTCATGGAGAGAGGAATTAACATACAAATTCAAATAAACTGAGAAAACAAGGAAAGTTGTTGTTGTTCAAATGATGAGAGGAGATACACTGGGCTTTTCCCATGTATTATCCTATCAAAATTTTATTTATCTCGGAATTTCCTAGGTTAATCTAGTACCACTGTGACTGCACGGCGTTTTTGAAGAGGGAGAAGGGGAGGATAATTAGAATTCATAATTATAATAACTGTCATTTATCCAAGATGGATTGCATGTGTACTATGTAGGCTGGACATTCATATCTGAGACTGTTGACGTGGAACTTTTTAGTATGGTTTATTTTCCCGCTTTGCTTGGACTTTATATATGTATGTGTGATAAAAATTGAAGATGTGAGAGAGAGAGAGAGAGAGGAAAACGTATTATTTTGAACGCGACTGACCATTAGTATTGTTCATTCCCCGGTATTCCCCGTAAGACAAGTATGCTACTCTCTCTCTCCGCTCTCTTTTGTTCTGACCAAACTGACAACACTTATCTTCGTGTGTGTGTGTTCTGCTGGGACAGGGAGAGAGAGGCTGAGACACATGCGTGTGCATATGAAACCTTTTGCAAAGTTTTTGTGAAATTGACTTGGAGTGCGTTTGTATGCAAATTGTGGTAGTGCACTGGACAGAGTTCATTTGCCCCAGGTTGATAAATCAAAATGAAAATCTGCATACATTGAGGAGACTTACACACTCACAACATGCAAAAGGCAAAAAGGAGTTCTACATAAAGTAGTTAAATTGTTTCCCTCACACACACACAGATAGAGAGACTTCTCTCTAATAATTTGTAGTCTGGTCAGAGGGGCTGCTTTTCTCCGGTCTATTAGTTTTCAGTTAATCTGTTGAATTCAAAACAATGAGTATCATCATAATGTATGTCATTAAATTCAACGGTGTCTGTAGCCTGTACACTGTACAGCATATCATGTAATGATGGGAAAGGATTATAGGAGGTTGTGTGTGTAAGTGTAAGATATGAATCCTTTTAATTGAACTCATATTTATTAGTTAGTTAGAATTTTATGTTAGCTAGGTGAATCCTTCTTCTCAATATAATGATCGTGTTTGTGTGTTCAGACTGACTTCATGATGTACATAGTTTGATGTATGAGTGTTTGTGAGAAAGACTGTACGTGTTAAATAAATATAAAATTGAAAAGGGCTCTTGTCTTAGCTCTCTCTCTCTCTCTCTCTCTTCACAATACAATCTAGCATTTGACTTAGTCGAATGTCGAGATAACAGCTTAGTAGAAATCATCTTTGTTCTGTCTCTTTTATTCTAATTTGTTTGAACAGAGAGGATAAAATTGGATTCGCTCTCACATGGAATATGTAGATTTTAAATATATATTATATTATTTATTTTTTGACTTCAAATATCTCAAACTATCATGGAAATGACAGAGAGAGATGAGGTGTGTGGAGGTAGTTTTGATTGTTTTATTGGCTGTCGTACAAAGTTTACTGATGGTACATTACATGCCGTACACGAAAAGTAGGGATCAAGTTTATTTCATGAAATCAGAGCTGGGGGGAAATTGTTGATAAATAAACTACTCTCTCATAGTCTTGAAGCGTAAAAAGATGTGGTTGTATGTAGGGAAAAGAATAGTACAAAGATACAGTAAAGGAGGAAATTTTTGTGTTTGTCCATTGTTTGTTGACTGAAAAACAAATTGTCTTAGATTTTTTAGGAATTGTGGATGAGATTTAGTGAGTGTGTTTATTGACTTTTGTGAATTTTGCAACAGGTATGTAGTATGAAATTTTGTCACATTTCTCCACGTCCAACAAAATTAGAAAGGAAAAATGAAGAGCAACTATTTTTTACACATACTCGTTGTCCTAAGAAAGATGAGGACTGCATTTTACATGATAGAGAGAAATGAACGTGTTTTACGCGTAGAATTGATCGTGGAAAAAGTTTCTTATTCTTGGATTTTATAATAGTTTTCAAGTTTTGGTGTGTATGTACTACTGTAATACAGTAGTAGTATGATGACTGCTAAAGTTTGTCTGGTGTGTGTGTGTGTGGAGAGAATAAGGTGATGCCGAAAAGAGTGTAAAATACACTGAACATGATGGACAATATATAATTAAGAAGACTCGTTCATTCTGAGAGTGCAGTAGTCAGTCTCTCTCTTTCTCATCTATGGTACGTAATGTATGTAAAGTCAATTTAATTTTACAGGAGCATAATGTTATAATATGTGGCATATTATTTGCATTCCACTCCACACACATACAGTGCAAGTTGAGGATTTCAAGATTTGTAGGTCCTACTAAGGTGTGTAGACGTGAGAGAGATGAGGAGTGAGCCATGATAACGTGTGTCTGTGTTGTCAATGCCAAATGGGCTGTGCCGAAATTATTATTGCTATTTTACTTGCTCATACTTGATTTACTTGCATGAAAATCCCTTTTGTATGTGTGTGTCTACTGTAATGTATACGACCAAATCTTGTGATAGGGAATTATTAGTAGATTATTTGAAGAGAGGGAGAGATGAATGGAAAAAACTAATCGGTTTACAGTGTGCATGTACAGATTTATTATTATGTATTTATTTGGTATGATTATGGCTGTGTGTGTAGACTGTGTAGGAAGGTGTGTTTCAAGTTAATGTTGATCCATATAAAAGTGTGGGGTGGATATTTGTCAGTTGTAGTTTTTGACCATTAATAATGAACATTGGATTTAAATTGAAATGTCCGTACTTGTTATGTAGACTTGATCATATTTTACATTTTTGATGGACATAGCACACATACAACGTCATTCCGTCCAGTCTAGTCGGAATAGAAGGGAATGTGGTGTTGTTGATTTTTTTGAGAAAGGAATGTTATTCTTGTAGGACATGATTACACAGAGGTGAAAAGTGAGCGGCGTGTGTGTAATATTTTTAGACATTTTGTTAAGGTTGTAAATTTGTGGAGGAAGGTGAGAATCCAAAAAAAAATTTCCACACACACATTATGTATTCATCTTATGGTTGCATTTCCTTGACGCGTCTGCATGCCTTTAATTATCAGCCTAAATAAATTGTAATTTATTATATGTAGAGCCCGCGTGTCCAAGTTGTTCTCCATTTTATAGTATAGTGTAAACAGGGTACATATTACTTACATATAAAAATAGAAGAGGTAATAATAGCTCATGTACCATGTCATTATGATTTTATAAGAATTTTAGGATTTTTTTCATACATATACAACATACACTGGTGAATGGATCCCTTGGTACAACCTTAATTTAAGGGATTGATATTTCAAGTTGCATTCTTGACTACATTAGTAGTGTCACATATAACCTAGGGAAGAATATTATAGGAGGAGAGAGGAGACTTGACTATTATTGATGGAGTCAGTTGGTCGTCTGAGGACAGTTGGTTGTCAGGTCGCCCTTACATTTTGCATTTTTAGGTCCCTTTTATTTCTGCACTCACCACCTCCTTCCCTTCATAGGAACAGGAATGTTATCACATGCATTTGGGTTCAGAAATTTGCAAGTGCAGCCTGTGTTAGTGTGTACATCAGAGATACATGGTCGTGCTCGGTAAAATAAGCTGTGCAGTGCGATGAAAACTTTAAGCATTCAGGCCATGGTAGTGGCTGCCCTTGAGTGGGAAATAAAAAAAGACGAAAGTAAAAATATTGTAATATTCGAACAATTTCATTAATATACATACTGTATATATATATGGGGTTTCAATCCATACAGATATACTCTACAAAGTTTTATATAGAGTACATGTTGGTCAGTCCTCCGTACACACACACTCACACAGTTGGCTCAACCAAATATGAATTTATATATTGTGTATAAAATTATTTGTGTCTGTACTCTGGAGCGTATGCAATGCATCCTTTAAATTAATGGGTAGAGCAAGTAGGGCTATAGGACAAGAGTAGTGCTGAGGGGAATGTAAACCAAATTTTTCTGGATGATGATGATGATGACGAGGGATGGTGAGCGGTGGCAATGAAATAATTCAACGAAATTGTTTACTATAGCCAGTTTTATGGTACCCACACAGTGTGTGTGTGTGCTACGTACCTGAGAGAAATAGAGAGAACAGTTTTTGAAGGTACAATTCGTTCATATTATTCTGTATGTATTTTTGTCATAAAAGAAGGGAAACGGGAACGATGGATGACACTCAACACACATGTTCGGCAGAGGATAAAAGAGTCAATTTAAATTTAAATAAAAACACTAATTATTATTGTTGGTCATAAAGTCTACATTACATTACACATAGTGTATGGCTACTATGTATGATCTGTTAGGGTATTGTGTGGGTTTGTTTGTTTGTGGGGATACAGAGAGGATAGTGTATATTTGTATGATTATGATAAAAAATAATTATTTGTTACTACTTTATATCTTCCAAGTTACTTTTCAGTCACAGACACTAAACTATTTGAGTCTAATGTGCTTCATGACAGCCACACGCATCTAAGGGGCTTTGAGATATGCTTGTGTGCCATTGTTGTTGTTGTTGTAATTTATACTGATTAGAGGAAGAGGGGGACGCATTACAATAATCATGATCATTAGGGGAAAAGCATGATGATGATGATGATTTTTTCAAGTCAGGTAAAAGAGGAAAAAGTAAAGTGTATTAGAAGACATAAATATAGACTACGACTGATTGGCTAAATTATGACCGCCTTGTCATGTTGGCCATTAGTTTGGGTGTGTGTCTAGGGAAATGAAATATGGGTAGTGTGTATCATATTCAACAGTTCCTGGGTTAATTACGGACTTTAAGAATTTTTTTGAGTGTGTCTACATAGCTGTTAGCTTTGTGTGAAGGGAGAAATGCATTTTTACTATCAATCCTTCCTTGGAAAAAATATTTTAGATATGAGAGCGTGGGGCATGCCAAAATGTAATGTAATGTTGAACAATCTCGCGGTTATTAATTCCCCTAATAATAATAATGATAATAGAGCAAATTACAGTTTCTTTGTTCTTTTTTCTAAACCATCTTCTTTACATAGTTGGTAGTAAGTTCTGCATACACGTGTCTGTTGTGCTTTACTAGGGGAGTGTGTTTGTATGCTATTGAGTGATGATCCCATTGTAATATTGAAGACGAACAAAAATCTTTTGCATAAGGGAGGATTGATAATGGTGCATCTATATATTTGTCTATCATTCAAGGTACAGATACAGATTGTAGATATACACATTGCAATTCCTCTTACAATGAGTGAGTCAAAGTTAGATGGCTATGTAGGTTAGTAATAGTTAGCGGACTAACTGTTCAACTGTGAATAAATAGTGGTCTGACTTTACACAATGGAACGGTAAAGCATAGTTTTATCCCTCCTCCTCCTCCCCACTCACTTCACTATATATAAAACTTGTACAAGTAGAAGAAGGAGTTATATGTAAGGACAAGAAGAGTTTGTGTGTGTGTGGAAAAGAGAGAGAGAGACAAGGAACAGGAGCAAGATATGTACAGTGCAATAGGGAATGACTAAAAGTGATTCATTTGTGTGTGTGTGTGTAGAAAATATACGGTATGTACGACTGTATTTGTAAGTGCCTACCTTCCCTTTTGCTTTTTGTAAAGATGTATATGTTCTCTCAAAAGGGGATGACTTGGAATGCATTACATTACATTAGACTGAGGTGACTGAGAACCAGTGTGAAGAAGTGAATTTAATCATGAAAAATAGAAAGCTGCTGGTCTACACTCACACACACACACATCTCACACTGCACCATTCTGCAATGTTCTGTACGACTATACTAGTTATCTGGACGAGGCAGAGGACGTAAGGATGTGTAAATAAAATTATTATAGAGTGAAGTGTGTGTGTGTGTGTGGAGCAAACCTTGCATTGCTCTACCTATCTCTTCTCATGCTTTTTTCTTTGTAATAAATGAGTGTAACTTGTTTCGATACATATGAAAAAAATCAAATACACCATAAGTACCTATATATAAAGGAGGAGGTATTGTACAGAAGAAGAGAGAGATACAGATAGTTACTCTTTGCAGGTATTATTGCACTATTATGTATTATACATTTTACTAAAGGATCATTCCTCGCGTGCTTACAATTATATTTTTGTGTATACATAGTCATGCTAGTCTGTACTCCACTATGTACCCTGTTCTCTCTCTCTCTCTCGATGTGTGTGCATGGTGGACTTGTTGATTATTTTCTGACTGTAATGCACTTAATATAATTTTGTATGTGTGTGTATATGTTTCTCTCTCTCTGTGTTGAACGATAAAACTTGAAGACAAGAGTATGAGGTTGAAAGAGAAGAAGAAGTTGAAGTGGCTGACTAGTTACTTTCACTTTACTGTAGATCAGTCACACAAACACATATACACACACACAGCTCATAACACTATGAACCATCAAGTTCTCTCTATTACACAGTTTTTTCTGATGACGGTGTGTGTACTGACTAGTGCCTGTTGTGTATGTCTCTGGTTTTCCATCCTCTTTTGTCCACTCTGATTGTCTGTAAATCTTATAGATTTTTCTCTCACAAAAGACTGTCTAATCCTGGGCCGTATGTCTGTCTATACTAAACTTAGTCAACAATGCAGTGGTGGATGAGAGGTGACAAAAACGGAAGGAGTAGTTGAGGAGGTGTGTGTGTGAATGGCCCATGATGATGAGAGTGTGTAGTTGAAATGTTTTGAACTCCATTTGATGACTAAATTAAAACAAAGTAATTTCTTTTCTTTTGGCTAACAATTTTCTGTACACACTCACACCCAGTCACTCAGAGAGAGAAGAGAGAGAGATGAAGGGAAAAGAGGAAATACATGTAAGTTGGCTCCTCAACAACGACGACCACAAGGATTTTCTTTATATACATAAATGATATAAATTGTATTTAGTTACTATTGTAAAGTTTTGTTTCGTATTGGGAGATGAAACTGAAGCTTTTGTGAAGCTTTTTCATCTCAGAGAGGGAAAGAACTGAATTGAAGAGTTGTTAAATGATAGTCAATAAAATTCCTATTGCCTATACATAGTCTGTGTAACATTGGATTCTGAGGAATCTTCTTTTAATGAGGATTATTGGTTTCATTGAAACAATTGCTTTTCAAAGGAGTAAAGTGAGAGGCATACACACAGTACACACACACTCTCTCTCTTACACCATCAACACGCCTTACCATCTTTACACTTTTTTATGGTACCCTGTCTGTTGCCTTTACTCTCTTTGAAAAACATTCTTTTGGTAGAGAGTAATAAATGGAGGTAATGATTTGATTTTCTTTTTTCCTAAAGGATAGTGGTCAGGATGTTGGATTGGATGTTAGAGGATAAATTCCATTATTATTATTATTATTATTGACCTTTTACAGTCATTGTGATGAAGACTCAGCTATACATCTTTTGATCCTTTATGGATGAATGGAAGTTTTAATGTTTGTGTGTGTGACGTATTTGTTGGGCTGGATTTTGAAAGTGAATTGTCGGGAGTGCAATTTTTTTTCCTGTACTATTTTTTTTTTTGAAAAAAGACAGGGACATATTATTATGTAACTGAGGGAAAAAATGTATGTGAATCAAATGGACTTATTAATACCTTGGAGTACTCATTCAAAGTGTATACATGTATTATTGTGGACAATGTAACTAATTATGGGGGATACACATTATGGTTAAAAGTGTGGGAACTGGGATTTTTAATTGGAAGTATATTCGAACATAATACGACCATTCATTTGATATGGTACACACTTTCAGATAACCTGAAATGAATAAGAGACCTCTCCTCCTGGCGAGAGTGTCCAGTTTAGTAAACTACAGGACGTTAGTATCTGAATCTAGTATCAGTTTATAAAAAAAATAATGTCCCACTTCCTGTCCTCACACACACAATATGACTCTGCACAATTTTACTGTATCGTGTGGAGTAGTACCTTCATTAACAAGTGATGTGTGGGATGAGAATCTTATGATAAGTTTGTATAGGTTGATGAATTGGTCAAAAAAGGTATTAAAAGGTTAGTACTTCACGGAAGTAGCGGGTTTTGTATGAGCTTTTAACTCATTTTCATTGTTTATGAGTATGAAGATATGATGATGAGTGATTGTCAACTTAGTCAAAAATATTGAACTGTCGTCCACAAACACACGCACCATGTTTATTGATGTGGAGTGCTGCGATGGGGAGTAACTAATCTTAATTACTCTTTGATATTTCAATAGATATAAGTACCACACCACAATCTTGGCATTGTATTGATGTTTTTTTACATCCACTTCCATTCCATATTGTGTGTGTGTCACGTGGATACAAGTCAAAGTGTTGAAGGAGCGACTGAGAGAATGAGACGAAAGTTGCTTTTCATATTTAACTAGGACTCTTGTAATTATTTCTGCACATGGTTACAATTTGCTCTGTCTAATTAGGAGCAGATTGTGGGGGGAGAGAAATGAGATACTGTGTTGTATAAGGTGTATGATACGTTCCAAACCGTCCCGTAGTATGCAAGTAATAAAATAATTTTATGAAATACGACGTTTTGGTTGTTGAAATTTTACTGGAATAATTTTCGTGAGGGTTGTAACTCATTATACATAAGGAAAAGAGTTTGTACTAGACTATCCAATGGGTACTAACTACTCTCATAGTGTCATTACTTCGTTCACGCAAGGCACTCTTTTAGCACCCGAGACGTGTGTGTGTGTGTAAGTTGCAATAATTTCATTTCATGTTAAATTGAAGTCAAGGTGTGTTTTGATAGTTTTTTTTTCTTGGAGCAACATATTAAACTTTACATATTGCGCACTTGTGTGCTCCTGCAGTTTTGGCTGTTTTTCTCTCTGTTTCTTATAATGACGGTGATGATGATGGTGTGATGATTTTTGATGATGATAGTCCTGCGTGTTTTCATCTTGTGTTTGTGTGTACTGTGTACGTCTCACTCTTCCGTTAGGTTTTAAAAGTTAAACTCTCTTGTTCTACAACTACAAAAGTTACAACCCCTACAAGAAGAACATCTGCAACCTCCAACATATATATACATGAATGAATGATATACACGGGCTGGGATGAGCAAAAGCAAAGATGTATGACTACCACTGCAGTTTCATTCAACTCTTAAATTTTTTCTTGTTGTGTTCTTCGGTTGTTGTGTTGATCTGTCTCTCATCTATGATCTTTGCACACACACATTACCCAGACACACACATATACTATGCAGATTTTGACCACTTATAGACATTTTGTATGACTAATAGTAAAGAAGTAGACTTGAAGCTAGAGTTTTGGCCAACGATCAATCTTTTACGTAAGAGAGAGGGAGAGATGTATGCAAATGGTCGTAAAATATAATTCCGAATGTTAAACGATGATGATGGCCACTCCTCAATTGAATCCCTTGCATGTTTATAAGTCTACATACAATAGCGGCTGAGAGCTGTTAAAGTTTGGCTCATTGTCTAACATGTGTGTGTATGTGTGTATTGCAATATACATGCGTTGCCTTATAGGATAGACGACGACGTTGGGGGAAGCGATATAAGGGATAAGCAATTGAAAGGAGTCAAACTTTATAGTAATAAGAAGAGATTGGAATGAGGAACAACCAACACTAAAATATTGGTCATCAAGTCGTCGTCGTCATTCTTACTTCTTGACTGCTCTCCTCTACTCTCTGTTCTCGGCTGTTGTGGTGAGAAAGAGAGATGGAGTACAGGTATGCCTGTAGTCAGTATATCAAAAATCCAATTCATAGCTGCTCATAGCTAAATATTCATAGATGAATGAATGTTGAAACGTTTTTTTGTCTGTCTCCTCTCCTCCTCCTCATCTCTCTCTCTCTCTGTATGTGCTGTGCAGAGTGCGTAGTGTGCTTAACTAATTGTCAGCTTCAGCTTCTTGTTGACCCTTTTGGTAAATATTTTTTATGTGTACAGTTGACAGTCTGCGTACTGTGTGTGACTGTCGTTGTATTATGTTTTTTTTTGTAAACTACTAGGACAGGTAGAATTTGAGTTGAGACCGTGTTGGCAATTATCTCAACTTTGCAAAGTCTTTGAGAGAGTCAAAGGGATGAAAGTATTTGTTTTATGGGGTATTTCCACTTGCCTCTCTATTGTAATATAATAATTTAGTGACAAAAGTACATCGTGAATTGTGTTTCTCTTTGGTAACTCTGAAAAATTTGTGTGACAAAGGGTGTCTAGTTGTAGTATCAATACTTGATCAAATCATCATTATATGGGGGTATTGTATTGTATTGTATATAGCATGGGGTATCCTAGGGGGTTTTTTTGATTAAAATTGCGGTTGACAAATTTATCCATTATCATAGTCTGTTCGTAATTGTCATCTAAAATATTATGATGGTGTTGAGGCAACAGTAAAAAGATATGGGATAGAGAGGGAGAGATGTTTTTCGATACAAATGGTATTGAGATTTTTATATGCTCCCTTGATGGTGTGTACACTGTGTAGCATGTATACACACACGTCGTGTGACTGTCTACTGTACTACGGTGTAAGTGAAGGTTTGACATAAATAAATATGATGCAAATATATGTCACCCTCTCTCTCTGCACTGCTTTGCATAGCTTTGCTCCTTTACACATTTTGTTATGTACATTTGTCTGAGCTGTCGTCTGTATGGAATTGTGGATGTGCAAATTTGAGATTAAGTACAACGAAATTACTTAATAGTGAACGTTATTTATTTTTATATTTAGTTTTCTATAATGTAGAAAAAATAATTTTATCAACTTTATGACTGACGCAATATTTTTCATAGTGTGCGGAGAAGGGACTGAAGATTGACAAGTTTTTAACAAAAAAAATGTTAGTTTCGAATTCGAACGTGGGAAGAGAAGTTGAAAAAATCAATCTATGAGTGTGTGCGGATTATTTTTGTCTTGAAGTACAGTGCAAAATTCATTTTTGCTGTTCTGGTCATGCTCATGTTCAGGAGAGAAAAAGAGTTTTGTGGTCAGAGTGTCAGAGACACTCTATACTTTTGTTTGTGGGAGAAGGAGAGACAGGTGTGTGTGTTTGCTACACTTTTCTTAAGTCTTGTTTGATTACAAGCAACAAGTGTGTATTGTTGATTGGTTTAGTGACATGCATAATTGTATGATAGCTATTCGTACTGTACAATGGTACAGTGTGTGAAGCAGATACTTGTACATTTGTGAGTTAGGTATGCATTTACTTTGTATGTGTGAGGTGTCAGTCCGTTCAGTTGAGGATGACCGACGAAAAATTGATGAGCATTCAGCTTACTCAAGGTAATGTTGTGTGAGTGTGAGATTTCAAGGGGGTCGTTGTATATCCTTCATGTGAACCCATATATCTCCGCTTATATCAGACTAATGACCATGTAGAGTTGTGTATAGGGGATACTATGACATTTTCAAAATGTGTATCCTACGCTAGAATTCTGTGGAGTATCATGACATGAGTGTTCGCTTATCGGAAGGGACATGATGCCAAAGAAAGGAACCACAAGTTTATTTTTGTATTATTAAATCCATGAATTTAAATTTTTTGCCTTGTGTGGTGTGTGTGTGTGAACGTGGACGTATTTTCCATTGGTTTGAATTACTTGGACGGTGAAATTGATTTTACTTGGCTGTCATTTATCGTGGTTGTAGATTACCAGCGAGTTACAAATATTGCAAAGCTAATTTTATGACTATCTAAAAATTTTAAACGTTACATTTATTCAAACATTGCCACTTTTGGAAGACGTACACAGAGATACATGTATAAGTATGCGAAAAAACTGTGTGTACACATGTGTGAAACACAAGCCCTTTTGTATGACAAAAGTTTGGAGGAAGTGAATAATATATTATATATATCAAGTGTTTCAACATGAATAACAAGCCGTATCACGTTATATATATATTCTATGCATGCTACGCTTGAGTATGCATATAATTGACAGTACATTTTGTTTTCCTCTTTTAGACAATTGCAAAGGAAAATTGTCGAAAAAATTATAAATGTATTGAGTAGAATGGGGAAAAATGTTTGGGACTCTGAGAGATACAATTCACGGAGAAATGATTACTGATTTAGAAAGTTGGATAATTTTTGCGGAAATAAGAATTAATTTGCACTCTGACATCTGACATAATGAGTCAGTTTTAGATTTAATCCATTTTCATTTGGGTTCATTGGGAAACTTTTATTTATATTTAATAATGTATTGAATTGTGTACTGATGAATTATTTTATTAATTGCAGCGTATTCATATCCCGTCAATCGCCAATGACGGTCATTCGTTCGATTTCAGTCTTTCCAAAAAGTAAGATTACGGATTTTTTGAGTTTTCAATTTTGTTTTATTTGTCAGAATATATGGTTTAATGGTTTATAAATCCAGGAGAGTAAAAAAGGATGTATGTATAATGTTCCTTTTTTTTTTTTTTTTGAAAAAAACAGTATAGATATCGAGGGTCCTCAAGGAAGTTTCGAATGTATTCAGCAATGTGGTGGAGCGGACAAAAGGTAATTGTATTATAAAAGCAAATCTATTATGTCATTGTGTATAGAGTTCGTGAATATACGTCTGTGTGTGTTTAAACAACGAAGACTGATGTGAAAAAGGTTAATTAAATGTGTGTCATTTTTTTTTTTAATAAAAAAAAAAGGTTAGAGTCGTTGGGTACGTTGCCCTTCAAACTGCGGATCCATGCAAAGGACGATGTTTACGATTTAACACGACAAAGAATTAATTTTGTTGAAGACAAAAGAAAACAAGACTGGTGAGAATTTGATTGTTTTTGTCTTTTATTGTTATTAGGATTATTGTTGGTCCGTGTCTCATATCATACTATTTTAGACAAAGAATTAAGGGGCAGGGCTGATAATGTATAATAGAATTTGGAAAGTATAAAACTGAATGAATTTTTTTGGGGTATTTTCAGTGCGAAAGAAATAAAGCAACCTAACGCTGATAATGGTCGTAAAGTGAAGAAAAAAATGGGTGGTGGAGTTCACCACCTCCTACTGCCTCATCGAAGAGAACCGTCTCCAATTTCTAATAATTATTCGAAATCCTCTCTATTACCTACCAATAGCAGCAAGTTAAGCGGGTATTCTATAAATAATGGAAGTAATTACTACAATAGCGGGAATCATCAGCCTAATAATAACTACAAAAATAATAATAATATCCATTCGAATGGCCCTTCGTCCAAAATGGTCAATTTGGACATCACCAGACGACCACTTCGGGAGCGCTTAATCCACATGGTCAGTGGGTCACACGACCACTTTTAAAACGAATTTCCTTGTGTAGGATATATCACAAGTTATATTTGTTGTATACAGTAGACAACGAATAAGTCAATTTGTGTTTGTGTCAATCTTGAATATCTAGCTGGCTTTGAAACCACTCAAGAAACCTGAACTGATTACAAAGATTCAAAAAGATGGGATCAAAGAGAAGGACAAGAAGATGTTGATGATGGTTCTACAGTCAGTCTCACAACTGAAGGACAATGTTTATAATCTTAGTCGTGGGATTTGGTACTTATTTAATTATTTATTATTATATTATATGTTTTGGGTAAAAGTTATTGTGGGTTATACGATTGATTCTCGTAAAACTGCACTGTTAAATGACGAAATTGTAATAGCCTGTTGAATTTGTTTCTGTAGGAATGATGTTCACGAAGACTGGCCCTTTTACACGGAGGAAGAAAGACAGATCATGAAGAGGCGGAAACCTCAGAATTTAACACCGCCTGGTAGCGATTGTAGTGTTGGGAGTGGGACCTCTTCTTCCTCTTCTCCTCGAAGCACCACTTCTGGCTCTGGCATCTCACCAACATCATACCCATCTACCACATCAACCATGGGCCACAACAATAATAGTAGTAATAATTTTCCTAGCAACAATAATAATAATCATCAATACAATGCTGGACAACCGCCGTCTTCGTCGTCGTCCTCCTCCTTCTCAAATTACTCAAGCAGCCATAATAATAGCATGAATGGATCCTCCTCGTCCTCCTTACCGAGTCAAGTGATGTTGCCCCAACAACAACCACAGTCACAAGGAGTCAAAAGACCGGGCTTCTTCGATAGTGGTAACAATGGTGGTGGTGTGGGAGGAGGAAATGGAGGTCAACAAGTCAACAATGATAACATTCCAAGCAAAAAATCCCGTGTGTCACATTTTAAACGACCGAAGTAAGTTATATGATTGTTATGTAGTAAGAAATCATTAATTATTGGACCAAATAATTAGTTAAGTAATCTTTTTCATTCAATTACGAAACTGAGAAGCCCTATAGGCAATGCAATTAAGTCGCGCCAATTTGGTGCAGCGGCGAAGGTGCAAGCTTTTACATTGGTCTCTCTCTGTCTCTCTCACTTTACACAGAAAACATTGGAAAATTTTACTTTTTAATTAATATTTGGAGGTAGTTCAACAGGTAAAGACTATTTAC
>WJFB01000919.1:0-42515 GCA_009870185.1 Pygmarrhopalites habei | reverse complement strand
CTCCATGTATTCCCTTTCAAAAAAAACATTTTTTTAATTGTTTTAGAACGCAAAAGTAGACTGCGATAAAAAAAATAGACTGAAAACTCACCAGTTTTGTAATGCCACTGAATAACGGATCGTTTCCCCACCACTTCTGGTGGAATAATCATGGTAGCATTGTAAAAACCAATTCGTTGTCCTACCAAATACTTGGTCCCTAGTTTCTTCCCCGTCTCGTCACTGAAATAGAGTCGGTGTTTATTGAAGCATGCCTGTGTCAGGGGAGTCGTGTCATTCCGAGGGCATAGTCGTAACTGCTCAGAATTGTACATTCATTTTTCATTCATATTCCCACTATCTGAAAATAGGTAGTTGTTTCTTTTACTTGCCCGAAAATATCCTGAAAAGTGGAAAAGATAGGATTGTTTGGTAAAATCTCAACAGAAATAATAATTGTGTGTAATAGCACACAGATTGTCACCTAAATGACTCAGGGTCAACTCAACCGCCACTTGGATGAGCTGAAAAAAGTGTCGATTAATTAATTCAAGCATCTCTTTCTCAAAATTACAATATATGAAACAAGACCCATGATACCTCTCCTGGTTTGTAGTGAGCTGCAATTATGCCCTTTCCATAAATACCTCCTGAAAAAAAATTATTCAAAATTTTATAGTAATTTATACTATTCCTACTTAACAAGGTCGATATTTCTTTTTAAAAATCGATAATTTAATATCTTCCATCCTCATTGTCCCGAGGCTCAGGTTGATTCCAAGGATCACCTTTTTCAAAAATAAAACGTGATTGGAGTTGTGTTAATTTTCCATGTACTGCTGACTAATGAATCAGTTTTTAATTTATTTATTGTGACCAACCACACACGCCACATTTGCCTCCATTTTGGTAGTATTGAACGTTGTACCCACCACAGTATAGCTAAATTGAAATGCTTTCGTTAAGGAATTATTCATGCAATTTATTCAATTCGTAGATAATTTTGTCACCTGATTGTCGTCCCAGTTTTTCAGTGGGTTGTATTTAGAAAATTCGGAAAGACGCCAAAGGCTAGATCGACCTGCCGGCTACGGAATAATTCAGTACAATTAATAATAATCTTTCTTATTTATCCGGATTGCTTTTGTATTGTCAACCTTCATGAGCCTCCCATGTCCACGGACCAGTGTCAAAAATGAAAGACTTAAAAACATTGTCACAACTTTCATTTTAGGTTATTGATTAAAATTGATTATGGTTTCTTTAAAAATGAAATGAAGAGGAAGTGATTTCATTTTAGAGAAGAAAGGGGAACTAATGGAGAGATTCATTTTCAAGATGTTGAGTTGTGCGTGATGACAGATTTAGGTTGTCGTGTCACTGAATCCATTATTATTGAATAGAATTGGCCATGGCCTCCCGAATAAGATATCACTGTCTAAAGTTCAAGTTTAACTCATTCTGTCTCATCTACGTGTTTAATTCACTAACTCACAGGTCAAAAACAAGTACAGGGTCAATTCTGATGAGGAATAATGGAAATGCATAATTGAAAAGAGATTTCAGTAGCCTTTACTACCTGTATTTTGTGTAAATATATATTTTATTATCAATATCATACATGTAAACATTACATTCCGTTGTCTCTCTACATACATATTAAACTAATACATTTGAATCAACGTAATAAATCAATTTTTTCGAGTCTGTCACTTTTTTCTCCAATTATATATATGGGTTCAAAATTTAATGTAAAATATCTTTACCATCTTCTTTGGTCATGAAAGATGGACAAAACGAACTAATGAATAGTACAACTTTACAAATTTCCAGCAAGCATATGGTTGAATCCAATTTTTAACGAGAGACAACAAGTTTAGTAAAACCAATCAAAGGAAGGAGGGTCCACCATTAAACGATTCCAAACAATTTAATCTGGAATTTCCCAACAATCAATAAATTCACATATTGGCAAACCGTTTATTTAAAAAAACTCATTCATGGATTAGATTTTTTTGATTAACCTGGATGGTACTACATCTTTTCTTTGGGTTTCTTAATCCGGACTTGTAACCTCCTTGACCCCATTTGTAGTCCGTTCATGACTTGAATGGCTCCCTGTGCACTCATTGGATTGTCAAAAGAGACAAACCCAAAACATTTTGACCGATTCGTGTCCTTATCCACAAAAACTTTCGTTGACAAAACTTTTCCAAAACGAGAGAAGGCATGGGACAGTTCAACCTGAGTTCATGAAAATGTCATACATAATTATCTTAATTCAAATTAAAATGATCACTCAAAATCCTCTCTAACCTCTTTGTACTCTGGAGGCAGATCGTACACAAACAAAGTTGACCCTTCTTGACGTCCAATGGGAACCTACGATAAAAAAGACAAGGGTTCAGAACATAATTTCCAAATCCTTTTCTTCAAAACAAGGTTACACAATTGACCTTCTGACCCATATTCCCCTGTCCATTATGCCCATGATTTTGTTGTCCATTCATATTTGACCTGTGCATCCCATTCTGACATGACTGGTAATTTCCATGAGGATGAGGAGGTGGCCCTCCTCCTCCTCCAGAAGATGAGTAGGGAAACATGGGGACATTGGAATTCGGATGAGATGGATGACCCGGTGGTGGAATGGCATTCATATTATTCGGTGGATTGTTTGGAGGTAAATTTCCTCGACTTTGAGGCTGAGGATTGGAATGGGATGGTGGAGGTGGATAACAATTAGGACGAATGTTGTTGTTATTATTACAATTTGATGGTCCTCCACCGTTTCCTCCTAGAGGATAAACTAGACTCCCTGGTCCAGGATTTTGAATAGTTGGTCGGTTATTTTGTTGCATCATGAATGTATAATTTGGTTGGACAGCTGAGCAGGAAGTTGTAGGCAGAGGAATCACATTCATTGTGTTCAGAATTGTATTTCCTCCACTTCCACCTGAATGTTGTTGTTGTTGTTGTTGTCCTCCAATTCCAGGTGGAGGATGAAATTGACTGGTTCGACCACCACCGAAATTTCCTCCATTATTGTTCCCCACGGTTTGAATGGAATGTTGTTGAGAATGCATAGAGTATGGACTATTGGAACTGAGGTCACTCGGGTCAGCCATGGCATTGAGAACAGACGGAGACACAGACGTAATGTCAACTTTCCCTTCAGCCATTTTGACGAGGAGAGGAAATGGACATCCCTTTAATTAAAAGCCATTAAATTTTTTGTAGCTGAACAAGTAATTAGAAGAAAATGAAGAGGAGGAAATTAAATTTTGTATTACATCCATGATGGTCGATTGGTGCATTTCTTTGATTGAATTGAGTGCAGAACATTTGGAACTGTAGGTTACAAATGCACAACCCAAACTACTTCCGCCTTGGTCTCTCATGAGAACACAATCTTCGATTAAGCCGAACCGACCAAACATTTGACAAATATCCTTCTCATTCAATTTCTTTGAGAGCATCTCGACAGAAATTCTTCTTTCTGTCATCCACATTTAAATAATTTAAAATGTATTACAGTAACAACAAAGAGATGTAACTTTAATTTCCAATTAAGTTGTGATTACCATGAACACTCTCTTTGTCAGCTGGTCTCATTTGCATGGGATGGTTCATCCCTTGCAATTTGACAATATTATGACAAGCATTCTGAGCCTCCAGTGCACACTTCCGGCTAAAGTAGGTTAGGAAACAGCAGCCTAAAATTACAAATTAAAGGAGTCATCAATTGTGTTCAATAATCCAAAAATGAGATTGAATTGAAAGAATTACCTTTGCTCAGCTTAGTGGCTTTGTCCCGTACAATGTCAATACAGTAGATTGATCCAAATTTGCCAAAATACATCCGAATGTCATTCTCATTCCAAGAGTAAGGGATTTGACCCACAAACATTTTGATGGTGTCTGAATCCGGGACTTGATTCATTCTGTGGAAAAATCAAATTTTTATTCATTCACCAATTCAAAGTTTTTTATTGGTAGCACTCATGTGAACGGTCACCTCACAAAACTACGAACTTCCATATCTTTCTCTCAACAGTCAAAATGGACGGGCAGCCAAATTAAAAAGTTTAATTGTTCGGAAGGAGATCGGTTAAAAATCAGTCTAGGATAGAATGACTGTTAAGATATTACAATGATGACTCTTGACGTGTCAGAAAAAAACAATAGAATAAGGAAGTGAAATCCTGGTCGTTGTCTGTAGGTATTACTTTTTTTTGAAACAAAATACTCAAAACTTGAAATAACGGAAACTTATAAAGTAAATCAAGGAATATTTTTATATCAAAAAATTAGGTTAAAAGTGTTACTATTCAAGGACAATAATTAAATTAGCCTCCTCTCTCAAGTCTTTAAAAATCCAAAAAACTTGAGATGAATGAAAGCTGTAGACTTCATCAAACATAAATTCATGGTCATGACCATGTCATGGATGAGGAGGTGATTATCTTTCTAAAAATTATTTTTCTGATCATCATGAGTGAAAAAATTCATGTCATTTTTTAAACAAGGTCAAATCATTGTCAATAATAAACATGGCAACAAGAGAGAAAAAAAAGCACTGAAGATTTTTATAATTAATCACCTAGAATCGTATAGAAATGGCAGATAAAATAAATCAAACTGAAAGTCCTTCATTCATTTTGTAAACTTATTTTTTTCTCACAAAAAAATCGGATATTGCATTGACTTACGATTAATTGTGAACATTTCCCTTTCCTCCAATTTTTTTACTGACTTACTGGCAGAGGAGGGGAAATATGCAAAACCTTTTAAGATTTTTGCAATTAGGAATCTTTTCAATCTCACTCACTCAAAGGTTACCCCTGAGCCGAGTTTGATATTGGGTAAGTGTGAGTGTGTGTGGAAATGCAAGAAAATATTTAATCATCAATTCAACTGTCTCCCTAAAAAGGAGAGATGACGTTTCAGTACATCCGTACACACACACACATATTAGACACACATTCACAGATTTAACATTGCTTTTAACTTGTCAAGCCATTCCTTGGATTTAAACAAGAGGAATAACTTTTCATCTTATCCTTCTCTTCTCATTCTTCTGTCTGCCATCTTGACCTCGCTGTCCTCTTCCACTTCTACCTTACCCTACCCCACCAACCCATCATCATCAGGCCAATATTCACCACACAACAAATCGATTCATCGAACCAAATTGTTCCACCATCACACACACACACACATGTCCAAAGTGGTCAGAAGAACCTATCAAATAATTACTCACACACAGAGACAAACGGTCTTTTATTTTTTTCACATTTTACTGACGCAGTCAATTCCCTGAACATCCCAATCATTCTCCACTCGCAACTGAATCCACAAAGCAGAGTCTTAACCATCCAGAATTATTTCCTATAATACAGATCTGTACATTGGGCTAGGCTGTAGACTTTATACTAAGACTCTGTAATTCACGCTAATTATCGACTCCTGTCGCAACACAATTCCCTCCTTATCTGTCCCCCACTTTAAAAAAAGACAGTCGACCATATGACGATTCTTTGTCAACACCTCATAAAAAGAGAAACTGTTGTACACACACGCAAAAAATTCACTCACACTCTCAACTCACAACACAGTACAGTATTCTGACACTTGCAAATTTTGTGCATACATGCAAAGTCTCATCATTAGCCAATTATGGCAAAAATTTTACATTCACTCTTTCTTCGTCCACATGCGTCTACAGCAGCAGTTACAGTCTGTAGTCAAATAACAAAAGTCGTAAAGAAAAAAAAAGAAAATTTGTCATATTTGACGGGAGGAGAGAGAAGAGGAGGGGGCAATTCTAAAATACACAAATGTAATAAAATATGTATTTGATGATCAGGAGTCCTCACACAACTGTTATTTTTTTTAAAAGCACTGATAATTATTATGTAAATCACACGTACACACACACTCTTAATTTATTCATAAGACAATAAATGTTTGTATAAATAAATGTTTTTTTCTTTCGCATAGACATAATACAATATTTTCAAAAGTTTTATGAAGGATCAAAAACCTTTTGTCTATTTTTTAAGGATAATTTTTGATCCGTGTAGTAGTAAGTAGAGGAGACGAGTGGAGGAGGAGTGGGAACAGAATTGGGGGTTGTATTGTATTGTCCAACCGGTTCATATTCATAATTGGAGTCAATTAGTCAATTTTTCAGGTAGCCCTACATCCATGTATAATAATAAAGTATCCTGTATGTAATAAATGGGATAGACATTTACATTGCAGAGGGGTATGCGAGATTCGTCATTGAAATGCTCTGTAGAACTGAGGCGAAGAGAGAGAAAGAGAGGCAAAAAGGGTATAGCTAAGAAATGGACTCTCGACACCCACGAGAGTCCCTGCCCAACCTTCCCACTGTGTCTCAGGTGGATGTCGAAAAATTGTTCTGCTTTTCATTGTTGCAGTGACTGTGAGAAGAGCAACAGACAGGCGTAATTTCCATCTGCGCTCTGTTTACACCAAGAAAAACCCCCTCTCTAACGTATCCTTCCACTCTCCAACTCCACTCACTGTGTGTGTCTCTGAATACACCAAAGAAAGGTTCATTTACTACTCTAAAACCTCCCAATCAATCCTTCTATAATATACAGACACACACGCAAAGAGGGATAGTGTGAGTGTAGACAAGTTATACAGAAAAAAAGTGTTTTTTGAAAAAAATTAAAACAAATTTTTTATTTTGTGTGGATTTTTTTTCAACTAAAAAAATTGTCAGTTTTTCCTCTACTGTTAATAAAAGCCTGTGACCTGGCTAAATGGTCACCTCGTTCGTCCAAAATGGACAGAAAAAAGAATCACAACCACAAATCATCGACTCTGTCGGAGAAGAATCGGAGCTACGCTTCAACAAAGTTGTTTAAATTGTGTAGACATACGGGTAACCCAATGTGCCAATTCAACTTCAGTGTAGTGATAGTTGTTGCGATATTTGTCGGATCATGCCTTGCAAATGGTAACATTTTATTCCACATTTTTTCTCTTTTTCATTAAGTTAATTTAGTTAGAAATTTGCATGGATATTTGTAAAAAAAAATTTTTCGCTACTACTCGTGGATAAAAAAGAAACTTGAAATTATGGTTTAAGGCACTTTGTGTCTACCCATCGCTCTCTCTCTCTCATAATTACTCGTAATTAGAGTCTTTGCCTTGGATCTTTCTCCCTACATTCTTGTCTCTCTGTATGATGGGGGAAGATGATTTTTTTCAAATGTTGTTGTTTGTTAATTATATCTTGGATATTATGAGGATAAAAAAATTATACTAGTATGCACTAAATGTTTGGATAATTGCTCAAATAAATAGTTGATTGTAAAAAAATATTTGCGATGAGAATGTAACATCCACAGACACACGCAGACTTTGTGTATGATGATGATGTGTTGTGGAAAGGTTTTGACGATTTAAAGAGAAGTAGTAAAAGCTCTGGAGGTGGAAGAACACAAACGCTAAACCCACACTGACTAAATGACGTAAATTTTTCATTATTAGTAATTTAAATTGAAGGATACGGCCACAGTAGAAGATTCTACACAGACAAAATACACACACGCTTATGTTGTAGAGAGTGAGTGTGTTTGTTGTGAGTCAGAAATAAGCAAATAATTTTAAATGGTAAAGCAAAAGGATGGAGGAGAGCTCTACTTCTTATACATAATATCCCAATTCACACTACCTTTCAAATTTTGTCATCACATCACATCACTGAAAAAAGAAAAAAAATAATTGCAAGTGTCTTTATATAGCCATCAATTCTTACCATTTCACTACATAAGTACCCCCTCCCTCCCCCTCCCTGTGAAGGTGTAAAGGAGAGGGAAAAGAATGGCAGAAATCGTTTTTGCACTCACTTTAGTACAATGCAAGGGTGACAAGCCAAAAAAATAAAAGTTTATACACATTCGTCGTCGTCGTCGTCTTGGTCGTTCGTTCTTTTTTATTCAAAGGAAAAGTGTAGGAGTTGCAGTCGATCAAACATGGAAGACTGCATGTGGGTTGAAGCAGTTCAAGAGTTAAAAACTTTCTGTATTTCATATTGCCTATCCCTTATATAACCTTTTGAATACAATACATTACATACAGAATACGAATATATATTATAGGAGTCTCAATTTACAGCTGTATCCTTTAAAATGTGGTATGTACATTGGTGTATGTGTGTGTCAACATTTCTCCCTCAACTTACATCTGTACACATTGTACTGATTGTACACTAGTCGAATTAACATGGGGACTATTTTTCTTCAAAAAAAAGAGAGAGACTAGGAGGTATCACATTGTAAAAAAGCATTCCCCCTGTCTCTCTCTATCCTTCACTCTCTTTCAAAGAAGTGGATGCAACAGCCTTATTTACCTATATTCTTCCCAGTTGGCGACAAAAAGTAACTTTACAATTAGAAAATGGTAGAAAAAGAGTTATTATTGTGTGAGGAGGTGTGTGTGTGTGTGTGAGGGGAAGGCTGGGATTTGTACTATAAAATACACGATGATACATGCAAAGGGTGAAGACTGAAGATGTGCAAATGTACATAAGTGTATACGACAGTCATTCGTTTAATAGATGGGCAATAAAAAAGGTACTTCATATATTACCTGGGTAAAGAAAAAAATAGTTTTTCTACATGTATCTCATTGTGTGCATCATTCATCATGTATAGAGAAAGAGAGAGAGAGAGAGAGAAATGGTCAAGTGCATTGAAGGATTTTTGCCCTCATCCAAACTCCTATTATAGAATGGAGTCAAGTTCTCAGACAATACAGATACAAAATACAAGAATCCCCCCTTTTTACTGTACACTGCACTGCAGACAAGTCCATGCATGTTGTGTACATCAATATATACACAAAGATATGGTTCATTTTGAAAATAATAATGATCATAAAAGAGAAGAGAGGAAGAAGAAGAAAAAAATGTTTTAATATTCTCAAGCCGCGGACAATCTTAAACTCATCGTTTAGTCCTCCTGACACTTCATGGCTGTTTCTCTTTCTCTCTCTTGAATGAACTTGGAGTACATGTGATCCATACAAGTTGCAGTGTGTAAAAATACAGTATTACTTATGGAAGACTAGAGGAGGAGGTGCATAGTGTGAAAATGTAAAAAAAGTTTATTACTACACAGAGCGACAGAGCCACGTTGAATACTGAGTCAAATTACACTTTTGCTCTATCTTCGTTCCCTCGCCGTCGTTCATGACCATATTATTTTTGTATTGCATTGTTTTCTTTTTTTTGTGTAAAAAAGCATGAAATTTGTATAGAGAAAATTAATTTGAATATCGTGTGACGACTGTGAGAAAAAAAGTAGGGCTCTCTGTCTCACTCTCAACGTCTCAGGTTGAAGAATAACCAACTACTTAAGAGTTCTCTCCTACTTTTCATTTAGAATATGTGATCCCCTGCGAGAGTCAAAAATTAGAAACTTTCTTGTCCTGGCCTCTGATTTTGAGATTTTTCTACAATTACACACGTTACAAGTTGTAACATATGAGAATATGATACGATCCACAATGTAGAGAGAGAAATGGAACGAAATAGAGTGATCTTCTTTCGATTTGGTATGCTGATTTGAAAATCCCAATTCAGTGTGTGTGTGTGGATGTGTGTTGGAAATAAAAATTTTCGGCGTTTTTTCCGCTTTGTTGAGTGTTTGTCACATTGTTCCTTGTCAGCTTGGTTGGTACTTGGTGTTGTGTGTGTGTGTGTGTTGATAGTAACTTTTTCTTGATTTAGTTGGTTGGTCCGATTCGTTGTGGATTAAAAACCTGTGGATGTTTTCAATGGCCCCTTGCACCATGTGCGGGTAGAACAGGAGGTTCTTTTTTTATAAAGACACAAAAACTGAGACAGACATGATAGACAAGAAGAAGTGAGGATGAGGAGGAAGAAGAGGAAGAGGGGATGAGACAAGACGGAAGGAGAGGAAAACAGTTGAAACGTCAAAAAGTCAAATGTGTTGGCTTCATTGCATTGCTTTTATGAATTTCCTTGTGGTGACTCCATGCCACTTCTCCTCCTTTTGTTGTCTTGTCTTGTTTGTGTGATGTGTATGATGTGTCAAAGAGTGTCTGTGCCTGTATGCAAGATTTGTCTTGTATCTGTCCCCTCACATGTATACAGTCACATGCACACACACTGTGTACAGCAACACAGTCCTCTGTCTCTCTCTCCTACAATACATTTTAACATGGAACGTTTAAAAAGAGCTTACGCTTTAAATCAAAGCCTTTGTTCCGGAGCTTAGAGAATTCTAAATGCGTAATGACAGATTGAATAGCGGAAAATTTTCCCTGTAGCCTCTCTCTCTCTCCTCCTCCTCGATTCTAAAGAACATGCTTAAGCTCTTCTGAGCTCAACACTCTCTTCCTTTCAACAACAAGTAAACCAGAGTTTGTAGAAATACACGACTCCTTACCTCCTGAGTGTGTGTGTCTGTGTTTACAGGATAAAGTACATAAAGTACAAAATATTTTGATTAAAGAAATATTTCTTTAAAATAGAAACACATGTAACAAAAATGTACAAGTACCAAAGTACACAATAATGCACTTATGATAATCAACGACTTGATCATCGTCCTGATCACACCCACACACGCACACACAGAGAGAACGACAGGGGATTTTTCCTCTTCATTTTATATTTAAAGAAATATTTCCCCATGATTTCTCCGTCTGATTAAGAAAAAAATAATTCTTGAGGACAGTCCTTACACAACATGAATGACATTATGCTATGGTGTGTGTTTACGTAATAAATTGTGAATTGTAACGGTGTTGGGGAACAGAGAATACACTACACAAAGTACATGTTGATGGAGTGTGTGTGTGTGTGGAGGGAGGGAGAGGGAGGGTATTCTGGTATCAAAGGCTCAAAAAAATTTTTCAAATGAAGATTGAGTGGTTGATTGACCAAGATTACACACTGATAGCTTTATACTAGTTCCAACTAACTAAAAAGGTGATGACCCGGCCTCCTCCGCCTCCTCCATCATTATATGCATTGTAGGTATAAAATGAACGTCAGAGTGCATTTCTTTTGATTATTGTTTAGATGTCATCACAATTTTTTTTATTTATGTCGAGGTTTTAAATTCTACACGACTGTCTCTCTCTAGTCACACGAACCCTTAATGTGCCTTCATACTCCACTCTGACACACACACCTTACGAGTGTTGGTTATCTGAATATTTTTATGATTCTGATTTAATGCTGAATCCTCCTCTCTCCTACACAGCCGACCAGACACACATCTACATAGTATAGTCCGACTCAATTAAATCCTCCCCCACCTCCAAGTAATTTGAGGTTAGTAGAACGGGTAGATGCCATAATTCCCAGAACATAAGACTCTTGGCTTGAAGGAGGAGGAGGTGGAGAAGGGGAACTGAATTGAAGGCCACTAATGGTTAATTCTTCACATGAATTTTACATATGTTGTCTCACTAATCTATACAATTATGAGTGGTGTGTGTGAGTGGATGCCTACTCACATTAGTCATTGAGGAAAATGAGTTAAAAACTTTTTTAAATCGAGTACTCACAACTAAATAAACCTCAAGGGGGCAGGGAAGGGAATAAGCCTACAAGGGAAATTGAATGAGAAGGCTTAATTAGAATGAGACACACACACACTCAATTTCTCGTCGGTATGTCGGTGTGTAGAGACTTTGTACAGTACCAAAAGGATAATGATGATGATATGAATGGATAGTATGGCAGTTATTATGTAAAACAAAAGCAGGTTGTAGTTACCCTCCCCCTCTCCTCCTTCAGTCTTCAGTTGAGAGAAACACACACACACACCACCACCATATCATGTCGTACACAATGAGATGAGTCCCTCTCATTTGGTGAGAGACATTCTCAACTTTTATGGGAATTGTGTGACTTTCATTTCATTTCACATTGCCTTCCAACACTTTTGACAATTGTCCTCTATCCTCCTCCTCCTCCTCTCTCGTAACATTATTATTACATAACATGAACATGACATATGAAGCCCACAGCCAGTAGCAACACCAGCAGCCGATTTCTCATCCCTTCACTCAGGCTCACACAATATTTTCTTTTTTGTGTGTATGTAATAGTTCACTCAATCCTTAATGAATTGAAATTAACACGAGTGAATAACACTATTTCTCTTAGGTTTTATTACCCCCTCCTCCCATCATCGTTCTACGTCACTTCTTTTTCTAATTCGAATTAAAATAATGTGTCTTTGTGTATATCTTTCATTCCCGTTGGAGTAAGCTCATTTAAGATCAACTTTAAAATTAAAATTTCCAGAATTTTTAATTTTTCCCCCTGTACTGTTTATATCATTCAGTAATCTATTAGAAGTATGATTAAAGGAGGGGAAACATTTTTCTTCTTCCTACATAATTTTTTTTTGACAAAATAGAAATATTCTCAATCCTATTTAAACGAGTACCTATAAAACATGTTCGCTTTTTATCCTCGTTCAATTTTTTAAAGTCGCAAATACAATATGCAGTACAGTTTTGGCTGAGGATATTTGAGTGCACAACAACAACAAGGGTCGTTGCATGATTCACTGTGGTGTGCAAGTACTCTGTACAGTGTGGGGATTGAGAACAAGACAAATTTTACAAGTTTTTCTGACCGTGTACGAGTGTGTGGATTTTTGAGTAGGCTGACAATTTGGCGAGCTTTGTCGATTAAAAAAGAGAGAGACGGACTGAGGAGGAGGAGGAGGTATTGCATCTTTTTTGAATGCATATATGATCTTGCATCATTTCCATTTCTGAAAAGGGATTTTCATAAATATCATGTACTACAAATTCATTGGGATGAGATCGTGAAAAAAATCAGAGTCTTCCAAAGTCATCCTTTAAAATAAACACACGCATACAGTACACACACACAAAAGGATGAGTCAGGGAGCTTGCGGTAGTTTGAACAGATTTCCTCCTTGGACCTTGTACTCTGTCTAGTCTGACTTATCTAGTTAGCTGTGTGTGTGTGTGTGCTTGGCCACAAATGTGAGATTAAGTACGGAAAAGTAGGACTAGGTAATTTTGGTCAATTTTGACTTCTAATAAAAAATTAATACAGGTTAATCCACACATTTTTGTGAACAGTAATCCTTTTTCTTCATGTGTTAATAATAGAATAATGGAGGAGGAGGGGAGTTTTGGAAATTTGTGGCAAAAATAATATGTAATAGAATAATTCCTTCAAAACAACAATAAAAAGAGGGAAGCTTAGAGAAGAGGAATTGAGGAGGAAGGGAGGAGGATAGTGTGATGATAGGGAAGAATAAAGAATAGAGAATAGAAATAGTTGAAAGGCCACACTCTGAGATGCACCATCAACAGAGCGGATCAGGAAGTTGAGATTTTTTCGTTATCCCTGCGTACCATATATTTCGTTTCGAGAAACTTTAGATCCGACTCACATGACGTTTGTTTCCTGTTCACGAATCTGAGCATCTTGTGTGTGTAATAAGAAGATACATACGAAGACTATCCTATATTGTATATATATAGGAAGAGGTAATACTTGTAGAGTACAATTTTTTTCATAGACCACCACCGTGAGATGATTTTTCTATCTCACTATATTATCTCTTGTGTAGTTCACAATGAAAAAAAAAGATTCCTCTAGCCCTAATATTAGTTGAGACCGTCTCCCTTCGTGTGTGTGCGTGTTCCTCATGTATATATACACACACACCGAGAGGAAGGATTGACTGTGGTAATCAAACACAAAAATTGACTATATGTCGAAGGGAACTTTGGATCTGTAGTACAGATTCTGTATAATGGATCTTTACAAGAATATAGAGGGAAAAAATACATTTCTAGGGTTCCGGTATATATTTTTCTTCCTTCCCATTTCCCACTGCATTCCATATCCTATAGTTAAAAGGATTTAAAACATTTTTTTCTCGAGTCTACCTCATCTTATTATCCCCCCTCTCTCTCTCTCTTATCCGTGCGTCTTTCTCTCTGCCTATGATTTGGCATTATAGTTTGATGAACGATTATGAGGAGAGAGAGAATAATCAGAAAAATGTAACAATTCCTCCTATTTTGTAAGCTTCTTAAATTACACCAACTTTTTTTTTCAACCAGTTATCCCTCTCTCTCTCTCTCTCTCTCTCTCTTCTCACATAACAATAAGATGACTTTTACAATACATTTGAGAGAGAGAGAGAACTAGTCATATATAAATTTAATTGTACGAAAATTGTACACAAGGTGTAAAGGACGGATGCTGCTGCTGGTGGTACTTTTGTGGCTACTGAATTCGTGAGCGTATAAATGTAGTTTTTAAAATTGTTAAATATTTCAGTTTTTTTAATCAGCTCCATGACCCGAACAGGTTTTCGTCTTTTCCTCTTGGACAACGAGAGTTTAGAATTGAGGAGGATGCAAAAGAAAAGAAAAATAATCCCCATTTTTCTTAGAGCAGTTTTGTCTTACTCATGTTTTTTTGTTTTACTCTCAGGGGTTAAAGTATGAGGATAATTGTGAAGATTAAAAATTTGAAAATATGACACAATAATTGTCTTTGACTAAGATTAAAAATACCGACTCCCCTCTTCTCCTCTTCTTTTCTACATACCAAAGAAAGTAATGTATGTAAGGAGCCGAGGAGTTAGTGAGCATGTATAAAGTTGTCTTGTTGTTGTTTTCTAGTTCGGGGAACGACAATAAAACTTAATTTTTGAAGGAATGTTTTTTTCCGTCTACTCTCAGGAAAATCCTAAGCTCTGTGAGAGGTTATGGAGGGACAGTAAAACCAAAAGCTTTTTCTTTCTACTTTTGTTTTTTATTTGGTTTTTGTTTCTGTGTGTGTGTGTGTGTGTGTAGTTTGTTGTACACGTACACACACTCACTCACACTCCTATTAAGTCAGAAGAGTCTTGTCTTTCCGCATGGACTTTTCCTGAAGTGTGAAGTATACAGGGAGATGGAGATGGACAGGAGGAGGCAAGGGGTTAAACGACCGATTCATCTAAATTTTCCTAAGCATTATTAACAATTTTTATCAACACATTTTCTTTTTCCCCTTCTGAGCAGCTTGAGTAAGTCTGACATATTGCATTATTAACTAAGTCTCTCTTGTGTGTATAACCAACATTCTTCCACACACACACACACACACTCTCAGACGTGTAAGTATATTACTTATTGTTTCTACTTAAAAGATTTCCTATAGAGTCAGGGATGAGTGTGTGTGTGTGTGTGTAGTGTACAATGACGCACGCCATTGTAACGATACAACAAGAAGTACACACAAACGTAGTGCCAATGTACAAGATCCACAACAGATGCTATCATTTAACTCTGAAACAAATTATTTAATTTTTTTTACCATTATTACTCTCTTTTCCAATGTTTCACAACGTACCGTAAACACGAGTACAAAGACCCGGGCATTTATTGAAATAAATAACTCGTACTGCTAATGGCATGAGTTAATAAAAACGACTCCTCATTTGTTACCAATAGAAATAACAATCGTACAAAGAATATTGAGATAAGTTCCCGGGTTTTATGAGTACAGGGCTTTTATTCGGATCTCTACGGTATAATCCAATATTGGCTGTGTAGTAAGTACCAAAGGTAAACACCATCCCTTCTTCCAAAAGAAACGTACCTTTTGAACGCTCACGTAAAATGTAACCACACAACACACACACGCAGTCATACACACGTCCAATTTACAATGATCCAAAAGTCCAATCCAAAAATCCATTTCTTTTGAGTACTTCCACTCCTTGAACAAAGGGAGACGGAAAAAAATATTTTAATTTTTCCACATACTCCCTTCATACTCTGGTACAAAATTTAATTTGGCAATTTTTGCAAAAACTTTTCCTCCTCTGTACATCTATAACATTACATACTGGTATTTCTTATCCAGACACAACAGAGAGTTAAATAAAATCAGACGTGTTTGTTTGTGTGTGCGTGTGTGTGCTCACCTGTCATGCTCCACTGACGGCTTTAACTTTTCCAGAGGGTTTTGACTCTCTCCTTCTGAACACAACTAAAATTTGTGACTAATTACTCAGTCTAGAATAAAAGGAGTAGGAGAAAAGAGAGAGAGAGATACAAAATTTGCATCCTAAACGAGTTGTTAATCAATTCAAACTCCATTTTACTTTATCATTATGATAATGATAAACTTTTTTTTCTTTTCAAGAAACCATCATTTGTCAGATGGACACCAAAAACCAATAGAATGTAAAATTAATCAACCCTTTTTCACCGTATATAATATAGCAAACATTTTTTGCACATGCTACGAGGTCCATGTCAGTGGGGTCAACAGCTTCAGAGTTTTGTGTATATTTTATTTAGAGTCCAATCTCAACTGTTCGTAATTTAGCACAGTCCGTGGGTAGGCTTCTCATCCTTACAGATGATCGTGGATGACGACGATATTTGCAAATTTTTGTTGCTGATTTACTCAGTTGTTTTTTCTCTGTGTGATTATTAGGAAGAGAAATGTATGCATAGATGTGTCACCGTAATATTATAATAAAGTACAGTAGAATTGCCTTCCCCAAAAAAAGCGAAGAGACACACACACAAGCTTTAGAGAGAGAAGAAGGGAGGGAGGAGGAGAACAGGAATGAGGATTCAATCCAAATTATTCGCCTACGACAGAAAAAAAACAACTGACTAAAAGGTAGAAATTATCTTTGTACAGACTCTCTCAAATGTACCCCGAGAGTACTTGAGAGAATTTTCAACGTAACTTTTTATGATCTCCAAACATCTGTGTATCGTGTGTGTGTGTGTGTGTCCCTCCTTCACTTCTTCGAAGACAATCCTGTTCTTTATTTTCCCCATTCTGATGGGGTGTATAGAGTTCCAGCAACTTCTACAGTAAAAATCATAGGAGAGTGTAACGCTTATCTCAAAGGAAACCAGTGAAAAATGATGATGATGATCATCATCTGCTGGTCATCATTCCACAGGATGGACCAAACTGTTATGAAATCTTATCTTGTATTTTTAGAGGCAATTATGGCTAGTTTAGATGATGTATGCCATACCAGGGGGTGCCAAAAGAATTTTTTTTCTTGATGGATCTTCAGCTAACTTCTCGGAACAATATAATTATGCGGTGTAATAATAATACAAAAGATCCCTTCTCTATTCTCTTATCCTTCTTCCTCCCATTACATTACACACACACACAAAATTGTATCACTGATTGAACCAATTTAACTCTCTGTGGGCAGAATTCTATTACAGATTATACTTACTCCTTCCAAAAATAAGGAGTTAAAAGGAGTTTGGGAGGCTTGCGTAGGCATAAAACACAATACCAAAACAGAAAACAAGTATAAAGTATATAAACACACACACACGTTCCTAAACAGACAATGCAATGTTGAGAGGTGGAGGTGGAGGGGAGAGAAGTAGTGAGTGGACACGTTATAATATTTATTGTACTATTTCTTTGCCAAGTTCCATGGCTCGTGACTTTACCGTATGGTCTTAACGGCTCTTTTTCAAGGTAAAAAGAGAGAAAATAAATAAATAATATATTGTCTCTGTATATTTGATTACGGAGAGAGAGACACACACACAGAGAGAGAGAGGGGGTGAGATCAAAAGTCAATTACTGCAGATTTTGTGCCAAAAACCAAATTTTATTAAAAGACCAAAAATTTATGAGGATCCTGAAAATTTCTTCCTCCCCCTCTTTCTAATCTGTGTATTCATACGTGAACAATTCATGCGTGTGTGTGTAGCCATTGTGTGTCTAGTCATTTTAATTTTTTCTAACGAGATTTCTTCAAAAAAATACAAGCAGTGTGGAAAAAAAATATTGGAAAACTAGTTCAACAGTGCAAACCAAAGACCATGTTGAATTGTGTGTGTGTCCATGATGTAGGCTAATGTTCACTACAATCTATTCTCCTAGCAGTTACTTTTTAAGAGAGAGAGAAGGAGGGGGAGGGGGTGATGTGGTCTAGTATTAAAATTTTTGTAACCTTCAAACATCAAACTGCGTTAACGGTGGATTTTGGCCAAAGCAAATTGACAACGTCACCATCAGACACCACACACACACACACACACTAGACACTATTCTGCATTTTTCCATATATTACGCAACACAACACAACAACCTTACCTGTACCATACCTGGGTGTAAAGTATATGAGGCATTTAGGCATGAAGGAACCACCATTTGATCTCAACTTGAGAGAGAGAGATAAATCTGAAGCTTTGGAGATTAGTTGTGAATGAATGTCAAAGGATTAGTCATGAACGTGTGTACACAATCAGGAGAGACTAAAAGGCTTGACAATAAGTCGTAAGGCCATTTGTCTGCATCTCTCTCCCTCTGCATTCTACCTGTCTCTGATTATTGATATTAATATGTCCTTTTATCCCTCCCATCAAATTCAGAATAAAAATTTAGGTGTGTCATCAACCCATTATCCAACATTATAAATGAGTGTCTCTCTCTTTCTCATGTGTGTGTGGTGTGTGTATTGTGTTAAAACCTTCTTCCCTCTTATATCACAGTCAACTAAATCCTTTTCACAATTTTTATACGTCTTGCTGATCACGTGAAGGAGAGAGAGAGAAACTTTACAAAAAATTTTTTACTCTCAATTACGACACAGGGGAGGTCTCCTCTCTTCTGTCTTTCTCTCGACTGTACAAATGATGTGTGTGCTTAAATATTAATGGACCTTATTGCTTTTTATACAAGGAAAACCATTCTCATAATACATTAGAGGACCCAGCACGTCCCTCTGTCTTTTATTTTTAAAGTATTTATCTCTCTGCAAGTTGTTTCCTCCTCATTTTTTCCTCCTCAAATTGAATTTTAGATTGTGGAATTTCTCCCATGTGAATTCTGTGTGTTTATCCGATCTTGTCATCAAAAGCACGTTCAACTACAAATGTGAATAGAAAATAATAATAATGGAAGGAGAGGAAGAACAACGAGGACATTTCTCTCTCTCCCTGTCTCATTCTTGAGGACTTTACTTTTTTTTCTCATTATGCATCGTAGGAGAGTAAAGTGTGTACTTGGTTATCCCTCAGTGCATGATGCATGAGATGATTAGGATTATTTATAATTGAAGAATACATAAGTGTATGGGTGGTACACCACCACCACATTTTTTAGAGGGGGAGACTCCAAGGAAGGATCTCTTTATAAAAATAGGAACTAGGTCAGTCATGCTGACTCAGAATGGTCATTCTTCCCTCCAGATTGTACATACTCCAAACATAATTTGAATAAAGGGAAGACAACAATTTTTTGACTCATTTACGATTCAATAGACCATTTCACTTTAGTTTAATCCCATTCAGGATGCATTAGTATAAGAAAATCAAAAGGCACACATTCACAAGGTTGACAGGAAAGTACCATTGACTATACTACGTGTGTGGATGTGTGTGTGTACTATCTATCTACAGTCATATCATATCAAAACTCCTCTGACATTTATGACTTGACAAGACACAAGGAAAAAGTTAAAATGGTCAGAGATGAAAGTTATACTACTTGGAACGTCCATTGTCACAACACAGACACTCATTTTTTCAGAGTGACAGTCCATTTTTTTGACATAATTTATGATCCATCGAATACAGATACCTACATACGTACGAAAAAGCTATTGAATTAACAACATGGAAGGGATTAACTTTAAAAAATCATTTGCTAATACAAAAAATGCTATGGGCTTCAATTCTCTCTGTCTCCCTCTCATTACCTGTAATTAAGTATGAGTCAGAATAATATGGTTCTATGAAAGGAATGAAATCAGAGACGTAAAAGCCAAATTGACTGTTATTATTATAGTGTAATATGCACTGTCACAGTATTTGTGATATCTTCTGCTAAGGAATACAGAGATAGGGAGAGGACAAGGGGGACATTGTTAAAACTGAATTAAAAAGTAGGATGGTATCGGCATGGCTAATTAAATCTTTTCATCATTTCCTTCATCGTACAGTAGAATAGACAAGCACTTGGAGTTTTGTTCTACACTTTTAGGCTATGGATGATCGGATCGTACATCAATATGTCTTTCCCATCCAGGGTTGTCATACACAATAATAATCTGTAAAAATTTTAATTATTATTTCCAATCCTCGAGCTGATCAAGATTAATGATAGGGAGATGATGAGGAGATTGCTCGAATTAAAAAATATCCCCACTAAATTTCTGTTTCAAGGCTCAACTCTTCTTGCCTCTTGAATCAAGAGTTTTGATGTGTGTGTGTGTGGAGGACTAGGACAGTATAAAAATAATAATTATTGCATATTCATAGGTAATTTTATTTGACAAAGTTTTCCTCATCTCCGTTTTATTTATAAACAAGACTCACGTCACACACACACTACTGAGTACATAGTAAAATGCAACAATCTTCCGGTTACTTTTTTGCATTAGGCTATAAATGGCTGGACGGAATGAAATATTAATAATAATACCTACACACACACACAGGTATGTCAGACACAAGTCAATAAAAAATTTTGAGTGTAGTTTCTGTGGTACCGTAACTTTGTTCAGAGCTGAAAGTCTTCAATAAAAGAAGAGTCTAGCTACATCAGAAGAGGAGCAGAAGAGTGGGAGTTTAATGGTGATATTATTATGCGGATTGCGGATGGGGTCGGCGGGATGTTGAATGTGTGATGTGAAAGATAGTATAGGAAATGGTGCAAGGTGGCCGTGGTTGAGAGCTATAAGTATATTCCTTTTTGTTTTTTTTCAAAAAAAGTTTACAAAGTAAAAATGTAGTCAAGGAAAGTGCGTAACTGTAATGGGTACAAGAAAAAGAGACGATGCGTCTTTTTATAAATGTGTATAAATGGGAGTCTGTGTATTTGTGTGTGTGTGTGTGTCCTGTGTGGATGGCAGTGGCAAGAGTCGAGGGAGGGAGTCATAGGAAATGAAATTTTAGACTTTGTGTCTTTGTCATCGCTTCAACCCACCGACTATCTGTACATGAAGAGGTGGAGGAGGATTGTAAAGTTGCGGTTAAACTCTGTCGATTCTCTCCTGATATAATTTACAATCTTTGTCTATGTGTACCTGTGAACGTGTGTGTGTGTGTGGAGTAAAAGTCGTAAAACTTGCACCACGTCAACCTCAAACTCCTACGAATGTGAAACAGAGAATAGTTGTTCCTTCTTTTCAAATGGACGAAGAGAGTACCACACACACACATTACATATACCTATAATTGTTACTGCACACACAACATTATATAATAATATTATATTTATGATGGAAGAAAATTGAAATCTGCTCAGTCAATCTCTCCCCCTCTGTCCATGATTGTATATCTCATTTCTTCCCCCTCTTTACCTAATAGATAAATTATGAACTTTTAATATAAATAATATCATATGAAGGTAAATGAGATTTTTTTGCAAATCCTGTTAGATCCTCCACATCGTACTCAGCTATTCAGTTATAGTTTCTACCACATAAGGGGTAGAATGTCGTTCCGACACACATTATAACACATAAGGGGATATATAAC
This sequence comes from Pygmarrhopalites habei, assembly GCA_009870185.1. Taxonomy (NCBI): domain Eukaryota; kingdom Metazoa; phylum Arthropoda; class Collembola; order Symphypleona; family Arrhopalitidae; genus Pygmarrhopalites; species Pygmarrhopalites habei. The sequence goes on along the minus strand of WJFB01000919.1, from coordinate 20,978 downwards.
AATATACATGTATATATGTAGTAGTGTACAGTATGACGTGTGTGTGCATCATTTTCATCATCATAAATAGACAAACAATGATTCTAATCTGTTCCTTGAACTTTCTTCTCTTTTTTTTCAGTTTCCACTAGGATCGCTTGTGAAGATGAAGAAATGCGGGTGGATATCATAGGAACGGATCAAATCATCGGAGCGCATCTCCAAGGCTTAAAAAATTATCCTGGTATGTTATTCTCCTCTCTTAAATGCTTTTATTGTACTTTTAATTTACAGAGAAGGGGAAAAAGAGAGTTTGATTCATAAATTATTTTTAAGTAGGAAGAAGGATACTTATGAAAGTCAAGTTCAAAGAGTAAATAATTTAATAATAGGAGTATTGTAGTAAATTGTAATAATAGAAACGGGAAGAGTGGAAGTGAACGGACCTTTTAATTTCATTAGAAATATTATAACATTTAATTTTCAGCATTTAATTTATTCCACGCCGTCTCCATATCCCTCTCTCCTTCTCCCTCTCTCTGTTTATGTTTGGGGGTGAAATTAAAGGCGTGCTCATCAACTGTACAAAATTATTAAGTGTGTGTGTGTACGTGGAGAGAGAGTAATTATAATCGAGTTAAAGTGAAAATAACAGAACCAAATGGTAAGTGACAAGAAGAGGGAGAGAGGGAAGGGAAACAGTGCGAACAACCAGAGTCCAGTAAATGAGTGGTTAACTGGTAATAGTAAACAATGTAGCTTTTACTAGTACATACAATTAAGTCTGTGTTCATACACTAACGCAAATTTGGAGTTTCAGTTTTTTTGACCGTCTTACTAAACAAACAGAGAGTAAAGTACCTACCAAAGTGTACATACATCACACGGGATTAATGTATGCAGTGCAAGTAAAGTAATAATTATTTAGATAGGAAAAAAAGTTTTAAAGGCCGTTTACTTTAGTTACTCCTACCCCACCTTTAATTATTGACTTCCTCCTTCATTCTCCCTTCTTCTCCCTTCTTCTCCTTCTCCTCTCTCTTGTGGTGGGGACGTCGAGTGCAATTAACAATGTATTTAGCAGTCGATTGTGAACATTTTTTCACTGTAATCTTGAAAAACATTTATCATCACCTCAAACCCACCAGCCATGTCATTTGATCCTTCCTTTCTACCTCCTCCCCCTCCACCTCCAACTAAATAACTAGGATTTATGGAATCACTCGCGAATATTTTAATTTTAATTAAACCAAGCAGAATTATTCATTAATTTCATTTCATTCATTCTTTTTTTCAAAAAAAATATATAGTTTCAGGCCAATTTTTTCATCCACTTCAAGATTTGCACTTTACTAATACTTATCACAACTTGTGACTCATAAGGAATAAAATGAAGAGAAGAGTTTTTGTGAATTTAATTTTCAGCCTTAAGACCCTTCAGGCTGTCCAATCTGGACATTAGCATATTTTAATGTGTATGTCCGTTATGATACGATACTTGCAAGCTGCAACCTTGCTATTAATTTTACCCCCTCACATTTCATTTCATTTTTTTATTATTTTATGCATTTATGCAAATTATTTATTATTGCAAACATTTTATGACATTATGCAAAAAAAATTGTTTTAAAATAGTGCAGAGTATCCTGACAAATATGCTTTTTTACACATTCACAATGCATACCCAGAAGTGTTTACAGTTTACAACCCATGGCAAATTATAATAAAAATTATAATTCTTCCTCTCTCTCTCCCTCTCTTTATGAATGGATGGAATATGAAGCTACTTTATCCCAGTCTCAGTCCTCGACTCTAAATAAAAAAGTATAAGGGAAGAGGAGGAAGGAGGGAGAGAGAGTGGCATGTCTGTATTGTGTATTTTTCATCGTCTATAATTTTAGAGTCAAATGATGAAGGGGGAGGGGAGGGGGAAGGCTAAAATGTTAGTAATAATAATGAAGCATGAAATTATTTAAATACAAATTTAACGCTCAGTGGATGACAGAAATTACGATGGGTGCATACAGGGATTTACATGAGAGGCACATGGAGGGGATGGCAGAGGTAGAATGAGAAGAACGGTGCGTTCATTTTGTGATAATCATGTCTGGGCTGTATCAAAATCCTCCTTGTTACTTGTGTACAATTTGCAATTTGTGAATTGTGCATGAGCTGCTTGTATAATCCACGGATATGCAAGCACTGTACATGTGTGCAAAATACACAAAGAATGGCACACACACACACACAAAAACTAAATAAAATGTACGCAACGAGAAAATTTGTATTGTTGGGAATACAAAATGATGGAGATCCTGTGTGTCGTGTGTGTGTAACGTTCTTATAATATATCCTGCGTGGCAATGCGTGTGTGTGGAGCCCATTAAATCAGGAACAGACTCAAAAGTCTCCTCACAAACGCAGACAGTTTTAAGTAACCAATAATACACACACTATCATTATGATTATTTAGTTTTGTGTGTATGACGTGTGTGTGGTGGTGTGTGTTGTGTCTGTGTCTGTGTTTGTAAGGAGACTCTTCCTTCCTTTATTCGTGGCCAATCTTTCTGACATTTTTATTCGTATTTTTGCGTGCACTCTACTCATTCATCCTGCCACTCCACGTACTTGGCTTTTTTGACTTCTCTTTTTTTGTCCTATCCTCCTCCTCCGCCTCCTCTCCTCCTCCACTTTTTATGGTTTGTAACAATAAGGTAAACAAAGGAATGGGAGAGAAAAGTTGAACCAAGTTTTTCCAAGTAGTAGTGAAATAGTTGGAAGGGAGAAGTAGTGGGAGTACAATATATATTAAATAACATTTAACAAATTACAGACAAACACATCAAATAAAACGTGTTCCGTTTTTGCTCCTTCTTTCCCTTATCTCTTCTTCTCTGGCTTGTTGAGCTTTGTTGAGGTCTTAATTTTACACTTGTCTCTCTCTCTTTTGTATTCATCTAAACTTGGTAGGGATCTCCCTTAGCTCTCTCTCTCTCTTTTCTTGGTGTGTGTGTGATTTCTAATTCACCTGTCCCCGTATAATTCACAGAGGAGAGGGAGAAAAAACTGACGTCTTTTGATTAAACAGTGTCTTACTAGGACTCTGATGAGTGTGTGTGTGTGTGCATGGTATTGTTTACATGTGGTGGAACTCCACAACGGGGTTTTGGATAGAGAGACAGTCCTCAAGGCAAACTGTGCGAACAAGACAAGACACAACGTAGGATATATTGTACAAAATTCACCAGCATCAAATTGAACATTTCCTCTTGTATTATTATTTCAAAAAAAATCCTGAAATCCTCCGTTCCAATTGTTCTCTCTTCTCCTCTACCCCTCCTCCTCCTCCACCTCCTCCAATCCATTAGCATATATGGCACTGTCCCATTACATTATGCCGTACAAAATTATTATTATTATTATTATAGGAGAGAAGAGGATTCCTGATTAAAATGTATATATTTCCACAATTCCTTTGCAGTTCATTTAGCCCCCCTCCCCTCCCTTGTACTAATGCAAATTGAGAGAAAAAAGAGATTTTTATTAAAGCTGTACACATATCTTAAGTAGACTCGGGAGAGAAGGGAGAGAAATTTCATTGCCCTGTGGCCTCTTGGAGATGAATCTTGTTAAAATCTCGCAAATTAAGTATTTTTATTATACACAATGGATTGCACAGTACCAGTGAAGTTAGACACAGTCAGGTCAGGCACACACACACAAGTACAGACACGTTGAAAGTAGAGAGAGACAAAATTTTTCATCATATTCTCCCTCTTTCATGGAAATTTGATACAGAATATAAAAGTGTAGGCATACAAATGAACCATAAGGCAAGACACAGACACTCTTCCTCACTTTGTAGTACAAAATTTTGTACATGATTGAGACTAACGTAAGTTGTGAAATACTGTATACAGAGAGAGGAAGAAATGTATACAAGAGAAGAAATATACCCATCTTCCTCCTCTGCTTGTGATCTTCAAGTCTGATAAGGTAAGATGGATGAATCGAAAAAGTCCCATGATAATAAAGAGGGATCATGAAGACAGAGGAGGAGAGGAGTGGAGCTGTGCCATGGCAGCCGCCTTCCCTTTTAGAAGGGAAGAAAAGAGCGTCAAAAAAATTTTCGTCTGAATGTGGGAAAGAAGAAGACAGATGGTATTTATTATTATGGTGATCATTGTGAGGCACAGGTGAAGCCGGTTTCCTCCACAGTGTGTGCCTGTGTGCGTGTGGATGTGTGTGTGGATAATCCTAATGGAAAATAATGTAGTGTACAATATGGGGACCATTGGACACTCGCCAGTTACAATCTGTAATCCACATGATTTGTAATCCTGGCACTTTCTGCTCTCTCCCTCCCTCCTCTCTCATTCTTGATAATCTGTAATCATCCTAACTGACCCGGTCAATAATTCTCTCTCTGATCTCTCTCTCTCTTGTTTTACACTATTCTCTCACTCTACATCCATTCTAATTTCCATTATAAATTTTTTCATCTCAGTCGGTCGTCTTTTCTCTTCTCTCTTCTTTGTAAGGAGTAAAATGCATGTGCATCATCATCATCTTTTATCTTTGCAATGTGTATCATTCACAAAAAATTTTTTTAATCGAATTGGACCGTAAATGATTCAATTCGTCATCGTCTACGATTCCCTTATTACACCTTGTTTTTTTCAATAATTTTGTTTGCACTGCTTCTCCACACACACACACGTCCTGGCTACATACAATATTGAACTATATTCCAACGGTTTCGGTCAATTTTTTTGTGAATGGTACAAACTACTATTTTAATGAATAAAATCCATACACACACATACAGGGGCTAAGGGTGTGCGTATATAGGCTACATGATTGTAATTAAACTTTTCTGTAATTAGGTCTCTATTACATACACACACACACCCTCACTCATACTCGTAGAGGAGGGATTGTGTAACGAAACAAGAGTTTTGACTTTTAGTGTCATGAAAATTTTGGTCAATTAACTCATGTACAGTTTATCCATTAAAAAATGGAAGGATTGACCCACTGTGTGGATGACCTGGATGAAGGAGGAGTAATTAAGGATTAGAGTTGTAGAGCTACATATATTACACAGACAAAAATTATGATTATGATTACCGTGGATAATGACAAGTCTTATAATACAGTCGGGTCATAAATCACGAGGTGTGTATGAAATACGTGTGTGTTAAAATATTTTTGAGGGATAAAATGTAAATTGAATTGTCCAGGAACGCGAATGACTCGATTTATATTAATAGCAACAATTAATTGGATACATATTAAAATTTTTGACACAATTTTTGTTCTGTGGTTTAATCAGATGCCTCCTGTCGACCAGAGCGTCTTGGCCCGACCCACCTTCAATTCCGTCTTACGCTAAAAGACTTTTACCGGTGTGGAACAACGCAGATCCTCAATAAGATTACGGTAAAAATTACGTTTTTATTACTAGTGTCTCCTACCTATATATATATGATGTGTGTGTGTGATTACATGTGTGTGTATGTGCGTGCTCATTTGGATTTTGGCATGCGATATATTCTCCGTTATTGTCCTCCCTGTGGTTTTCACCTAATTGATACGATGTTCCCACCATATCACAAAAATTATCCCAAGAAAAAAGGCAAAAGAGATTGTGGTCTGGACTATTCTCATCGCTCCATCAACAATCATCCATATCCCCCCTTGTTTTAACACATATCAACATCAATGACAAAAACACATAACCCGCCACTATCCTCCACACACACACAAATATCACATTTTTCTATTACACACACGGAGTCAAATGAAGAGAAATATACACAACATTTGCAATTCTCTAATCTGCCACTACATCCCATGTGTGTGTAATGTGTGTGTGTGTGTGTGTTGTATTTATTTACTTTTTGCTAACCATATTCCCCATCTAAATACACATTTTCCCGTGTATATCATTCAATGCCCAACACACACACACACACCACTCACTCCTGAGGATAGTGTGTTTGATATGAGATTGTTGGAAGAAACTAACGTATTTTTCTGCAATTACCATTTTCTACATAGTAGAGAAGTCGACGAGAAATTTCACACCTTATCTCACCCCCCTTCATTATTATACGAGCAAACAACGTCAAGATTAAGCTGTAGGATGTGTGTGTGTGGAGTATGCAGAGTCAACTAACATTTCATTTCTTTTTTTTTTCTCCACATTTTTTACTCAAAAAGTCTGTAAAAGTAACGTGTGGTTGGTGGGACGGGAAGACGACCTTATAGATACATAATATTATTCCCCTCCTCTCTCTCTGCGTGTGGATGATTATGTCATTACACATGTATGTGTGCTTTTGTATGTACAGTCACATTTTCTCGAAAAATTCTTGGCTGAAAAGTTGAAGTGGAATTTTACAGGAGGAGGAGGAATTTGGATGGATAAAAATGTGAATTGCTTCCCTCTTCATAAAGAGAAGGTGTACATAATGTTTCTTTCTACGACCGTTCAAAAACGAGGAAGATCATGTTGGGAGATGAAGTAGAAGTGGAGAGATGAGAAATCAATATTAATTGAGAGTTTCAAGTGAGGGCCTCAAACTCTGTCTCTGTCTCTCTCTCTTTGTTTGTCTTCCTCCCTCCGTAATAAAGGTGTATGGTAAAAAATCTCGGATTTTTTCCCATCTCTCCTCCTTATCAGATTTATTGATCTTATAGGGAACTGACTTGGGCAATTACAGAATTGTCCGTGCTTAATGTATGGCCACAAAAAACAGGAAGATTGGAAAGAATGAGGAGTATATTCAATTTCATGTTGGATTGTGTCCCTGTCTTATGCATTGTTTGTGTGGAGATGGTCATTCTTTTATGCTTGTGTGTGTGTCTCTCTCTCTTTTGTCTCTTATCATGACAAGGGGTTTGGAAGATTTGTCTAAAAATCATGTTGACAAGGTAGTTTAAACGCCATTAGGTTATTGGCTGATAATATTTAATGATATTTTATCACAATATACATATTATCATGTGAGACACACACACACACAATCACACATCAATCTGCTTTGTATTATTACCTCTCTCATTTTTTGATTCTGGTTAATTGAACACAGAAGGAGTCACACAGAGAGGGGTAAAAGATTGTGTGCACATAAAATAATGCTCATTATGAATTTTCAAGTGAAGAGAAGAGAGAAGGGTTAAATGGGAAAAAAAAGTAATAGTAGAGGATAAACCTGAATGGTGAGTTAAATTGACAAAAATCATCCAAGACAAGGGACAATAGTCAGAGTGTAATGACAATCCCAATAAATAAATCCTAGTCACATTGCCAACAGCTACTAATTAATCCTCCCCAGATAAAAATGTTACATTCTTCTGGAAAAAAAGTGTTGACACGAGATTCTCCCTTGCCTCTTCGGAAGAGCCTCTTCCTCCTTTTCTAATCGTTTTGGTTTCGATCAGTGAATAGTACTTTTAAATACTAGTCTCCAATGATAAAAAATTCTGAAGTTTGTCAAAGAATTTGATTCGTCACAGCTTTTCCCTTTCAATTTTCTTTTACAAATTTTCTATGGAGATTTTTGCAGTTTGTAAAAACATTTGGGACAAATATTTACATTTGACTCTTCGCTTGTGTCTAGTTAAAAGATTTATCATTTTTTAATGAAGACTTTGGTTATCATCATCATAGATGAGGAGGAGAGGGTAAAATTTTTGTGCTCTCCTTTATGTCTGTTACACACACACAGTCATTACCCAGGCGGAAAACCACGATGAAGAGGAGGGTTTATACATAGACAGAAAAAGTGTAGAATTTAGAGTTGGGACACGACGACAGGATGTCACGGAGATTTTTATATTATATTTTATTGTGTGTTGATAGGCAAACCTCGTGATGTCATGACAAAGATTGAATTGAATTGACAAATAAAAGTCGGTTAAGTTTATCATCATCTGTCTTACAATCCCTATCCTCTCCACCAGCAAAAAAAAAATTTCTACATTCTGATACACGAGTTGATCTGATTTCCATTCTCTCTACTCATCTCATACATGTATATTGGTATACTTTATCATCATCCAAGGGTTACAGTTTCCTTCAAACTGTTCAAACGGTGAAGGAGAAACAAATACACAACAAAGAGAAAGAGAGAGAAGAGTGTGTCTCTCATTACACGGTCAATTTGACGGTGTTCTTGTCTTTTTGTTGTTTCTAAAATTAAAATCTCTAAAAATCTCCTCCACAGCCGACGACGACGAAGGAGATGGAAGAATATAATTTTTATTAAACTTTTTCATACTAAACCCTAATTTAATTGAAATTTAACTTGGATTGAGGACACAATGTTCCTAACGGCACACTCACACACACTGTAAATGTGGTTTTATTATGATTTGAGGAACAGTTGATGATCCGCAGGTTAGATTGAACACACACACACTGTTATTTACATTATTGTTTGTGTCCCCTGCCAAACCCATCCGTATAAAAATGTCATTTTTTTGAAATGATGGATTCATATTTGCAACAACAATGTGAATTTAATTTCAAGATCAGTAGTCATATTATGATCATTCAATTTCATCCTTCTTTGAATCACGTTCGCTCCCTCTCAAACAAAGTACAGAATTCTTCTTTCGCTCGACACACAATATAAATGTCAACAAAGATAGTGTTTCCAATAGCTGGACTTGTTCTACATCATGACTGTACATTAATCTGCGGTTTTTTAATGTGTAACAAGAGAAACTGTAGAAAGGGAGACACAGCGCACTGTACTGTGTAGAGAGTGTAATGTTGTAATGGATGTTAATGGAGAGAACCATTACACAAGTCATGGTGAATGTCTTCTTTTGTCTCTTCTTCTCTTCTTGTCGTCGTCTCCAGTTAACCCAAAAAATGGATCATAAAAATGAAGGGAGAGAGTAGCAATGGGTGTGACAATCATAAAAAAAATCAACAGTTATCCTCACATTAAATCCGCAAAGAGTAAAGACATAAAAATGTCATCGGTCTCTCTCTCTCTCCCTCTCTCTCTCGTTTGTTTAGAAACACAAAGGCAATCTGTGGAAAGAGAGAGAGGGACTTTACTCGAGTGAGGATTTTTAAATGTTCATATCCTGACTTTGACTCTCATCCCCAACTACAGTACCTATTTTCCTTTTCTCTTTATGCTAACTGAAGCTCCAAGTATGAAGTTAAATGGGTAGAACAAGAAGTGGAAGAAATTTTGGTTTCATCCAGATAAATAATTTTTTAAAATAATGATATAAGTATCATTAATCTCATAATTTCATTATAATAGAGAGGGATGAGATGAGGATGAAGGGAAAATGTCTTGTCTTTCTTCACTTTTTAGTTTTTTGGTGTGTGGACTGTGGACCAACTCAAGTCAGTTGAAAGTTTAAATCCTCACTTGTCATTAAAAATGGTGATGCTTCCAATTGTAATTGCCAAGCTGTTATAATATAATACAATATGGAAATGGTAGTCAGGGAAAGATGTGGATAATGAGGTGGTCTTGGTCGTGATTTTGTTGAGCTATAAAAATAACTCCCGTTCACCCCCTTCTCCTCCTCTTATTCGAAGGTACATGAGTACTTAACTAACATCTGCATTTATTTCCACCCAATAAGAGAGTTTGAGAGGGGTAGCTAACGTTGTGGTGAAGTGAACTCCGTTTTCAAACCATTTATAAATCCCCTTCTTGTCAATTTAAATAAAGAATCCACATAGACACAGTCAAACACACAAGGATTAAATTGGATGATGAGAAAATTTTTAACCCCATAGGCCATAGGTAAAGGAGGGGAAGAGTCAAAAGTCAGGAAAACACAATAATTAAAGAGATTCGAGTGTGAACAGACACTCAGTGTGTGTAACACGATCCCTCATTATAAAAACACCATCGAATGCGGAATCCTGTACTAAATGCCCGTCACGTGAATTTACCATGAGGACTTGAAGTTGAGAATCTTGTGGTTTTTTGTCAAAGAATTTGTCATGCTTTACATTACGATTTTTCGTGTGGTGTGTTCATATACTCCATGAGGTGTGTAAATGTAACCTGGTCAATGGTTCACGACTGTGTGCATGTGTGTGTGAGGGATGCTGCATGGATTAATGTGGAAGTGAATACATTATAATATACAATTTTGTGGGACGTGTTTGTAGGGAACGAGGACATTTTACAACCGAGTGGTGATCCTAGCAGAGAAGAGGGGAGGAGAAGGAGAGTTTGAGGAGGAGGAACATCAAGTCCTTGTAAAATGTCAACTGGAATCTCCGACGATGCCTCACTTGGACGGGAACCATCTGAATTCTACACTTCGAGAAAAGCGTGATGTTTTACCAGCGGGTTTTTCTGAGCCAGAGTGAGTAAAAACTACCCACCATTCCTGTTTTTTTATTTAAATATTTTAAATATCTTTTTACTTTTTCATTCTCCCCTACGACCATTGTGTGTGTGTGTGTGTGAGTGAGGGAAGTACCCATAGCCTTCCAAAACTGTTTAGCATAAAAATCAAGTGGCTGATACTACCTACCCATCATCAACCAGTATTTATCTTGCCGGAACAAGAGGAGGATGGAGTCACAAAAATCCAATTCCTAAACACTCTTATCATTAGTACAATTTTATGGCGTTGCATCTCTCATGTGTACATATTTCTACGTACACATGTGTGTATGTGTGTGGCAAATCTATCTGTACAAATTACATTTTTCCAAAACCTGGAATTTCACTCTCCCAATCTTCCCGATTACAAAAGAGAAACTATTTTGTCAACTTTTTCTCTCAACTATTGATTCCCGATCCCTCCTCATCTTATTGGCTGAGTATCCATTGAGACTTTGAATGTCTTGTCACAGTTTTTTTTATTTAATGTGAGCACGTGTGGAAATTAAAATATTTGTTAAAATCCTCCTCATTTTCCATCTCTGAAAGACCGACTAAGGATTATCATGTCTACATCTTGATAACTATCCCCTTTATTGATGAAAAGAGCGGTGACTGTTGAGGAATCTTGTCTTGCTCAGGAAACGATTTTTGATTTTACACACACACACACTCTCTCTGTGTATAAACAGGCTATGGATTGGTTTCTCTTTTTTGACCAGACGACCCATCATTCTCCGGTCAATAGTTTGCCACGTGGTAATTGTCATTGGTAGAGAGAGAGTAGAGAGAGAAGTTTGTTGAACAAAGCTCGAAGCTGTATAAATAATGATAGAATGTATAATAATAGGTTCACGAAGTCTTGAAGGAGGAGGAACAAAAGACAATGTCGCGACTTGCATCTTGAGAGACACTAATGACCATTTTTAATGGTCAGCTGGTCATGGTCTTCATGACTGACGACGACGATCCTGTGGTTGTTGTTGTTGTTGGGTGCAGACTAGACACAGAGAGAATGTGTGTGTGTTTGTGACCATTCCCAGATTATTATGGCACATTCATTTTTGAGGGAGAGAGAGAGAGGACACGGGAGGAGGGATGACATGATCAACTTTACAAGTTTTATGAGATGAGGAAATATGGAAGCTCCTCTCTCTGTCTCTCTCTCCATTATTTGCCCACGCACGCATTTTCCCCTTGCATTAATTACTCATTGTGTACACAGGAGGAGGAGGAGGAGGAATGTGTGAATGAGGCTTACGCACTGACGTAACATAGCCCCTGTAGTCACACACACACAAACACCTGAGCACGAAAGGGTTGATAAAAATCTTGTAGATTTTTTCCCCTCAAAAATCCGGACTGTCAACTGTCCAGAGTTCAAGTACAAAGTTTACATCCGTTTTGAGGAGGTGTTTGAGGAGACGGGAGAAGGACGGATGTGTGTTGTTGTTGTAGAGAGAGACAAGCACCTTGGGTGGAAGGTGTGAGTACAGATAGAAGTGATAATGTTGGTCTTTATTCAAGCATATTCCTTGACAAATTACAAATTTAATTTATATTAACGGAGGGAGCTACTGTGTGTGCACACCGTAAGTGTGTGTATGACTGTGTGTGTGTGTGTGGATATTATTTTTTCTAACAGCTCTCTGTTATGACAAAAATTATTGTCAAAATTATGAAGTTGGGCGTGGAATTTGGGATGAGTTGGGTCAACAGAAGCTTCTTCTTCTTCTTCTCCTTGTGTATGTTTTCCTTCTGCGTGTAGTTATTCTCATTTGCATAAAATATTATATTACAGATTGCACAGTATTTCCTGCAATCACATCACCATAATATAAAACTGAAATATGATATCCTCCTCCTGTAAAATGGGAGAGAGGGAGAGAGATTGTGACCAAAGACACGTACGTAACGTAAATGTAAAGTAACGTAAATTAATAAACTATCCTGTAATGGACTTCTTTTGTGTGACTTTTGTGTGACTTCTTTACGTGTGTTTGTCTGTGTGGACGAAGGGGCTGGAAAAGCAAATTTTATTAAATATTTTTTCCATTAACTCGACTGAGTCTGGTCTCTGTCTCTCTCTCTCTTTGTGTGGTTTATGATGATGAACATAACATTTTATAATATTGTGCTCAATCCCAATTCCACTCTCAAAGATACAGTAGTGGAGTGGAAATTTAAGAGGAGTCGGGGTGAACATGGAAAAAATGACATGTATCATTTTAAAATCTCTTTTTATTTGGACTACTGTGGTTACCTTAATCTTTTACGAGTTATAACCTCCTTCCTAAGCTACACAACAAACGAACACAGACACAGGGAAATTAGAATTATTATAGTCGTTGCCCTTTCTCTCCTTATATGCAGAAAAAATGATATCAAGATGCTCTCTCTCTTTGTGAATATTGCAATCATTTCCAAGCACAATTTTATGGACAACATAAATTTACTCCTCATTTTTTCAAAGTCCCTCCTCCTCCTTTCCATTATCTTTGCGTTAAACCCAATTTTCATTAAATGAGACTTCATTTCTATGTTGTTCTTGTTGGGCGTTTTCAGAGTACATAGGTAAAATCTCATTTTCCAATTTCTGCTCAATAATTCTACTTTCAATAGAGAATCAGATCATCTATCATGATTTTTAATGATGTTGGGCAACCAACTTTTTTCAATTTCCCTTCATTTCAATTCTTCTCAATTTTGAATTCCTTGACTCGAATCAAAGAAAGAGATTATGATAGGATGATTCTCTTTTTATCCTAATCCCATTCCATCATCCCATATCATGACGGATCATGTCTCCCTGTCTGAGCACGAACTGTCTGTGTACATTATAAATAGTCAAAGGAGTTGGAAACACAATGGAGGTGTGTTTGTGTCTGTGATGATGACGTACACCATGTGAATTTATTTAGCTCTATATAGAGTCAAGATGATGATTTATAATATTATTATTATGTGGGGTTGGCCCCTGTGTTGAATTGTGTGTGTGACTTAATTGCCGACTCATTTTCTGGTACACAATTTGTTGCCATTTAGTTGTACAGTGTGTGTGTGTGCTATTCTGCTGTAGAATGAAACTATATTAGCTGTAAAATGTTGTTGTTGTGCATGTGTGTGTGTGGATAACAGGAGATGGAGGGAGGAAAATGAAGCCATTGTATTGTGACCGGTGTGATGTAATAATAATAATGGGAGAGGAGGGAAGTTTTTTTTAGCTGGAAAAAATTACACGTGTGTCCGTCCCTCACACACACACATAAGTGCACACACCACCACCACCGTGCATTCTTCTATTTAATAGACTGTGTGTCCATGTGTGTGTGTAGATGGTCAACAGAATATGGACTAAAAGAGACCTTTGGCATTTGCCGTGGCAAATGAGGACGACGACAAGTATAGCTCAGTCTTATAATTACCATTCATGACAGAAGAAGAGGAGGAGAAAATGAGGACCAAAGAGAGAGATGAGTACGGAAGCTCAGATTTTAAGATGTGTGTGTGTGGAAGGATGAGGGGTTGATGGAAAATATTATTATGATGACTGTGTGGCTAAAAACACATGAAGAAGATTCCGTTGTTTATTTTATTTTTCCTAATATTTTCTTGGATTGAGGATGGGAGTTACCCACTTGTGTATTTGGTGTGTGTGTGTGTGTGTACGTGTGTCTGTACCCGTTTGTTCCCTCTTGTCATCTTCCTCCCCTCCATTTGTAATTGCATAGGGATAAATGGAGGAGGAGGAGGAGGAGGAGAAACAATTAGAAATCAAAAAAGGGACATGGTCCTCTCTTAACAAGACACATGGAATTCCCATTCTTCCTCACATGCTAAGCATTTTTGATCTTTGCAAGGGTGATGAAGGAGGAAGAGGGAATTTCGTTGTAAACTGTACATACAACACACAAGTACTACTAGTTAGAGATGAACGTGTGTGTGTGTGTAGGTCTCATGTTACTGCCCAGTGTTTTTGAGTTGTAAGATTAAGGTGAGAAAAGGGGAATAATAATGTTAGGCTATTATTTTCATCTTGCCTACCAGCCATTATCTTCATTAGTTCTTTAGGTCAACAGAATCATCATGTATAATTGTTGTTCTCTCTCCACCCAGACACACACATTCCACTTTTGAATCAGTCCACTGTAGGAGGAATGGGAAAGAGATGTCGGCAGGAGATGTTTTATATCAAAAAAATTTATTCTGAATGCACACACATCATTAATTTCCGAGGATTACTACTACACGAAATTAAATTCCTCTGAATTCTTCCCCTGTCCTATGAAATCTGACCAGGTCTTGATGGTAGACTGTTTGCTAATTACAAAAAACATTAATCCCCCCCCTTCCTCCTCTCGTCTACAAACCTGATGACTGAGTATTTAATTGTTGCCCATTTACTGTGTGTGTTTGTTGTGTGTTTAAAAAATTGATTCAAGTACTTGGAGTTCTCTCTCTCGGAATGATAGATACGATGCTATTGCAAGGACACGAGGAATTTAAAATATTCAACAACCACATTTTACATTCCATTCTGCCAACCGTTGGATACTGCAAGATTTCTTTAAAATTCTGTGTAAAAATTCAAGCTGCACGTTGCACGTTGTGTGTGTGTGCTAAAAAAGCGATGGTGTGGATGAGAGAATCTTTCTGATAATGGATAAATGTTTTAAAAATTGTACTAACAAAAGAGAGTTTCTTAGGGAAGGAATTAGTAGTATTTTTCTTAAAAGATATCGTTGTTTTAAGGGGGCTATGAAAATGTTGAATGAGGAATGACTGGACACACCACAGTGTGCCTGTTGTTGTGTTTGTATTGTGTGGAGATGAAGATGAAGATGAGATAATATTCCCTTCAAGTCTGACTATGACTGTTTTGTTTTTGTGTTGTTTTTATAGGACGTTGACGATCGTGAACGTGATTGAGAAGAAGGCTCCAGAGCCGATGTTGTCCATGTTTGTGAGGCAAGATGGAAGACTCATTGGACAAGAATTGATTGTCCAGCCTGGTGCTCCACTCACAATGGAGGTGAGTCTGGATTCGGTGAGCAAAGAAATCTACGGCATACTTGTGTCTCAGCTGGATGTCACTGACACGGGGCCGCAATCTGAAGTCATTCTACTCAATGGGTAATAAATCTCTCCACTCTTTTCTTTGTGTGTGCCCGTGTGTGCTTACATATTTGTGTGTGTTGGATACCCTTCATTTGTATGACCAACTCTTTTCCATAATATACAATTCTGCAATAATAGAAGAGTCCACACAGTACACACTACACACACCGCATACTTTTACATGTGTACATCCTACACACACGGAGTTGTTCAGTTTTATTATTATCACAAATGATGTATGTGCATTCAGTCTCTTTCCCTCCTTGGAACGTTTGAAAGTCATGTAAAGTTGTAAATATTCAGAGTAAATAATAGGCCACAGTTAAATTATAGTATTGGATATATACAATTGTGCGTGGATTTGTACGCTTTTTGACTTACATGGCCTCTCTACATGATTTTCACCATGTGTACAGGCATGTGTGTAGTGTGTGTGTGTGTACGTGTGTGTGGAGTGGAGGACTTGCATAATTGTTTATTATTCATAATAACATCTGAACTATGTTAACAACGTCATAAATCCATGTGTGCTATACACTGTAAAATAATTTTCCCGTTTTTTTATCTTTTTTTTTGAATTATATCTGATTGTCTTTTTTTCCCTTTCTCTCTCTCTCCCTCTTTTTTAGATGTTCCGTGGATCCTTACCTATTTGAAAATTTTGTTACAAACGATGGTGATCTCCTCATGGCCAAGTTCCGGGCTTTCAAATTCCCGGATACAAATTATATTTTATTCCGAGGGACTGTCAACGTCTGTCTGGGTTCTTGTGAAGGGGTAAACTAAAATTTCTTTCTTTTCAATATCATGTCTACAAAAGGAATGTATTGGAATTTGTCTACATATTTTTTAACACAATTGTTGCTTGATTTTCAGATTGACTGTCGCAGTGGGCAGAAAGGTTATGGACGAAGAAGACGACGAGCCGTGTCCATGGACCCAGCTGAAAGGAATCGAGTGTACGAAGTGAAGATGACCAAGATTTTGAGAATAGCCAATCCAAATCTGGATATTGAAGAGGAACGTCGAGCCATCCTGGCTGTCCCTTCATTTCGGGGGAATGAAGCAAAATTCACAAAAATAGAAAATGTTGTGGACTTTGATATTGCCGGA
Organism: Pygmarrhopalites habei; assembly: GCA_009870185.1. NCBI lineage: Eukaryota > Metazoa > Arthropoda > Collembola > Symphypleona > Arrhopalitidae > Pygmarrhopalites > Pygmarrhopalites habei. The sequence goes on along the minus strand of WJFB01000919.1, from coordinate 4,383 downwards.
ATGACGAGTGGGGGTGTTGTGTCCAACTGTGTTAACCATTTATTCCAATGGGCTGTCATCCTAATAACTACAACATTATTGGCCAATTATCATTATTGACCACTTACGTCGTATACTTGTCTTCAAAATATTATGTATGTCCATTAAAAAACACAAACACAAATAACTACCTTACACACACCCCCCAGTTTTTTTCCTTTCTCTCTTTCTCTATCTTCAACACTGGAGATGTAATTTGCAATCATCTTTAAATTGAGTTTTTTAATTTTAAAAAAATCACGGCTATAACAACACATGCCAGCTAACCAGTGTTTAAAAATCACACGTTAAAAAATGGAATGATGATTTGTACACTTAATTGCTTCCCTTACCTAAGTGGTTGGAAAATGAGAGAGAGAGAGAAAACTTCAAAAAAGTATACAAACTAAAAGAGAAGGGAGACGAAGAAGAAGCCAAGAATTTAAATAACAAATTAAATGATGTGTAATCATGAGAATATAAGGAGGAGAACAACGAGAGAATTTTTTATTCACAATCAAGAATAAACAGACTAGTCCACTAACAATTTTTCTTAAAATATACTACGAAATACTTATATTATTATTGTGTAGTACTGTTAATCATAATGATAGAAAAAAAGATGTTTAACACAATTAAGGATTTAACTACTAAATGTGTAATGTAAACTATAATGTGTGTAGCGCGATTGAATGTTGTGAGGAGAATGAACATATTTTATACATAAATAATATAAATAAATGTACATGTGTAGTAGAGGTACAAATTTGAACAAAAAATGAACATTTTTATACATAGACGAAAAGAAAACAGTATCTATTTACCCTATGATTGTGTACCAAAAAAAATATATTGAATTATGAATGTAACTGTGGTATTTGGCTGTAAAATTTTGACGAATGTTCGCACTTTCATGTAATTAGTTAAGAAGGAAATCGAGAGAGAGAGAGAGTAAGTTGGGGTGACAAAAAGGTGTGTCGTCAACTATTATTCTTATACACACATTATTATATAATATGTACATTTTAAAGAGAACCAATTATCCTCCTCTCATCAAACTATTAAAATATAATACTACACAAGAAACTTGTGTACAAGAGAAAACTACGCACACGTTCACCATTTTACCACAAGTTTGTTTCTTCACTTTGTACAACTAATGCATTAATAAACAAAACAAATCATTAATATTTAACTCAGCATTAATGCTCCTTTTCCCTTAGGTTCATAAAAATAAATTTAGACTACATATTATTATTATTATATACATTACATTATGTAATTTACATATAATGTTGTGTGTATCCACAGTTTGTAGATCTACACAATCCCCCCAAACTTTTTGTTAGTTGAAAATTTACAAGAAAATAAAATGTGACTGACAAAAATCTTCTTTTTTTCTTTGTCTATTTATTTTTTAAATGCCAATTTATTGTTAGTTCCTCCTGTCTATCCAACACTGCAAAGTGCACAGGTAGGAAAATTTCCAATAAAAATTCTTTGAAGTTGTTCGAATGATTAATAACTATACCTAGAATGGTGAACAGCATCATGACCTCTGCTTTTGTATTTGCGCAAAGGAGAAAGAGAGAAAAAAAAGAAATTGTTTTTTATTTCCACGACTCATGAGTCCTATTTTAAGAACTCTCATAATAAAATTAATAACTTGTTGCATCACAAACAAACACACACACCCGCACACAGATACAAACTTTAAAGGTACATTTCCTCAAAGACCAATTCATGGTAAATTCAATGAGCCATAAATTATATTTCATACACACAGATTGGCCAGTACAGATAAAAAATGAACAGTGTAAAAAAGATCAATGCATAAAATTATTTCTTGTTACAAAGAAAAAGTGTGTTCGTCATGCAAAATTTTTTCATTCTCATCCCCCTTCAGCTCTCCTTCCCTTCTCTAAATGTTGACTATGATTTGCAAAAGGATTTTGTGCTTCAGTTTTAGTCCACATTCTAGATGATATATATAGATAATGGCGAATTTGAGAGAATGGAACAGACAGAAAAAAATTAGATGAATGAGTCCTTGCAGATTACAAGAGGAGAGAGAGAGCATTTGCAATTCATTACAAAGTCTTTTTTGTGTCTTGGTTCACCTCACAAAACAAAACACATGTGTGAATATTAAATTCACGGGTAGTAACATGCACAAATGATGATGAAGGTATGTTTATACCCTTCCATGTATACATTTTGATAGGTTGAAGGTCGAAAAGATTTTTTGTCTCTAAATCTCCTTTAAACTTGGCCAGACTTGCATAATTGTTTGTGGTCATTGTGGGTGTAGGAACATTTAATTTGCTCACCAACTTGGAAAATTCAAAACAAAGGAACCCATTGCCTTCAATTATTTTGCTAAAGGCGTTTCTCTCCTCTTTTGTATCTTTGTGTGTCTGTGTCTTATTTTAAAAGAATTCCTTATTTTTGACATTGCATGTGAAAGGGAGCAAACTATCCTCAAAAAATGTACGAGGGTATGTTAATAGTGTATGATCATCCCTTTTCTCTTCCTCCTCTTTTGCTCTTAATTCTTGATTTGTTTCTCTGGGGTCTTTTGATCCTATTCTTAACATTCCCCATTTCCATTATCCACCCCACTTTTATTTAATGATATTAGTAGCACGGAGACTACTACATATATATATATGCATTCTTCTTTACTTTCTTCAGACACTCACTCCCCTGGATTCATCAGGCGAAAGAGAGAATAACAAATACAAATGGAAGAACGTTTTTTTGGACATAAAGTCAAAATGTTGCTCTGTAATGCTGTGAAAAGGGATTTTTTTCTATACAGACAGAAAGAAAAAAAATGTCTTAATAGTGTCAGAGAACTTTTAAGAGGGAGGGGGTTCAGTTTACTCTGTAAATATATGGGCAATTGTCATGTCTGCATCATGAGGGAATTGAAGGGAAAAAACGTAAAAGTTGGGCATAAATCTTCCCAGAAAATCTTTTGTGGTGTACGATACAATTGAATGACACTTCTGTCCCATTGTCAAGCCTCAAATGAGGGCAAAATTGGGGTGGGGGTGGTGTGTGTACCACTGTGGAGAATGGTCATTATTTGTAAAATTGATAAACAAACATTGAAATACAATAAGAAGAGAGAGAGAAAGAGGAGTACTTGGTTTAAGGGTCTTCATAAATTCTTTTTCTACATTTTTCTTTGAATAAAATAGGTAAACATTGTTGATGGTAAAAGAATCTGTATGGGGGCAAACAAAAAATCTTCTCTTCCTCTTCTCTGTACAGATCGTCAATTTAACCTCTTCAAGAGAGAATATGAGGAAGCCTTAGAGAGAGAGAGAGAGAGAGAGAGAGAGATTTTGAGAGCAACCCCTTTGTTGTTGTGTTTGTTGCCTTGCAGAGAGGAGTCAGAAAGGCCATATGAACCCATAAGGTAGGGACGGCTCAAAGCAACGAAGGCAGGGTTTAAGAAGAAAAGGCACTATCCTTTCGCCTTGTGAAGGGATGCTACAGAGGGTAGGGCGCGTTATTTTTGATAAACTTTGAAGGTGATTGCTTTAGTTGTTGTAAACTTAACGTAATGACACTAATGACTAATGAGAGTGGACTCGTTGGAAAGCCAGATAATTTTCAAAAAAGCGTCATGAAAAACACGTTTCCAGCCGTTTCACCCCACCCCCTCCCTCCGCCCACAAAAATTAACATCTGAAAAACACATTTTTGAAATCTGCATCATCAATTGTACTGATATCCACAGTTTTGAGTAATTTGAGTCAAAAGATTAAATGCCAAAAAAATATTCACACTTTTAGATTACGCAAATATGCGGAAAAGTTTTTCTCCCATAAGGAACAATGGAAAAAAAGTAACGGACCCAAAATTTTTCCAAAAACGATTCTGAAAATTGTATCTGATCATTTTTTGACCAGTAAAAAATGGCTTACTGTTGACAACACCCTCCCTAATAATTCCTGAAATTTTAAAATTTTTAGAGTGACCAGTGTGGCAACAAAAAATTGTGTCGTCACCGAAGCCAGGAGGAAAAAATGCCATTTTGGAAAAAAAAATTTCATTACTTTTTTTCAAAAAATGTGCTGTCCGAACCAGATTGACAGAATGATTTGGAAGTTTCTGGACAGACTCAAAAGTGAATACCCCATTAAAAACAGTATCATAGTTTGTCAAAAATAACGCGCCCTACCCTCTGTATGCATGAAATATATTATTGGAAATCAGAACAATCGAATTATACATTGTATATGCGTGGAGCTTATACAGGGTGGACTCAAAGTCTCTTCACCACACAAAGTCCCATTTACGATATACCTACGATATACCTATCGAAATGAGTATGTATATGAGCATAGCCAA
>WJFB01000918.1:0-42611 GCA_009870185.1 Pygmarrhopalites habei | reverse complement strand
AGTAACTCCACAATTTAAAATTAATTTCGGATTGGATGAAAAATCAATGGAGGAAAACTTGACACAACGAGACACAGAGACAAAGTGATGGTAGGTAACTTTGATTCAAAATATTTATACATTTGTGATTTAACATGAGCACTTGGAATGAATATTGTGGAATTGAAGTGATTCAATACAACTCGGTGGAGCATTTCAAGTCAGTTGTAAAATGAAAAAGAGTCGAACAAAAAGCACCCAGCACAAAATGAGCAATTTTTAGTTGGATGGAGACTCTTTTGATTCGGGGAAAAAAAGAGAGCAGAGAAGATTCTTGACTCAGTGTCCTTACACAATGTCTTTGTATTGGATGTGACTGAGTATGGGATTAATTAACAGGTGACACGACCAGTGGACTGAATTTTAGATCAATTGAAGGATTCGTGGTCGACTGAATTCGAGTGGGAGTGAGACATAAATGTGAACTTAATTGATATTCCAAACTTCTTAGACTGAACTGCCTGAGTTTTCAGGGATGAATAGAGAGAGAGGTAATTTAACTGAGCACAATTAAAAATGTGATGCCAAGTAGAGATGGAGATAGAACTAGAGTGTAGTTGATGAGCGGAGGTGTGAGCGGTGAAAGTAAATCATAAAATTTGGACTCTTGACTTTTATAATCCTGAAAATCTATTGATCGAGTTGAAAACTAAAAAGAACTGCTCCCTTCAATTTATTGGCAAATGAGGCGAAAGCATCCACACACACACCTTTTAAATACATATCGGTGGTTCCCCGAAAACATCCTTCAAAGAACACCCGCTGTCTTCATTTTAATATTTTTCCTATTTTTTCATAAATTTTTAAGACGACAAGTAAACTTTTCTCCTTCCTCACCCACAAAATGTTATTTACAAACATTCAACTTCGTTATTCATTTGTCAGTTCCTTTGATCCTGGAAAATTGTGTCGACTTTCTTCACCTCTTCAAACTTTTTAAATTCTACATGACTGTATAATGAGTATTCCTCCAATAGTCAAAATTACCTGGAAAATCAATGACAGATGACAAATTCCTTCCAAGTCGAATTGGTACGACAATTTTGAGTCTCCAGAACTCTACTGAAACATTCATCTACAATCATTCTTATATCTACAGGTATGCAAATAAATCAAATCATTTTACTCATTCATCAGTATTTGTTGACCCTAATGGAACTTTGATATTAATTACATTTTTGAGCTGACACATTTCAGTCATTACACAAATTTGTACGTGAACAAGGCCAACGGGTTTCGTCACTCACTTTTCTGACCATCTCGCACCCAGGATTTGTGTCCACACTCAATTATACAAAATTAAAATACTGTAGTATTCATACTCATCACACAAGTAGCAAAAATTATATTCCCGTTTTTTGGCAGTAAAGAATTATCAGTGATACTTTGCATTCTTAGTTTAGACTCTCTCCGCATGAAGAAGGTCTCCAGTTGGTCAGACTTGTCCAGGACTGATAAAAATGTATGGAATGACTTTAAGCACAGAACATTGCCAAAGTGGAATGATAGAGAATGATGATAAGTTGCTGCAAATAAACATGATACACACATGACCACTCAACCAGCCAACCCTTACTCACATATTTACTGTACATCCAATGAAAAGATTGGGATTTTTACCTCCACAAGTTACATAACTTTGTTTGCACACAACTGATTAGATAATAGAATGAGATCACTCCGTTATGTCAGACAATTCTCTCAATTTGCGAACTAGTCATCCAATGACAGTATTTTCTCGGTGAAGAGAAGGAACTGCAAGTTTTCACCATCTAAAAAAGGAAATAACCACATCCTGCCTTTCAATTAAAATTAAAATACATTGTATATTCACAAAAGTGCAGTTTAAAAATCTTGAACAAAAGTGCAGTCATTCTAATTGTTGTGAACCTTCCCAGCCAAAGTAAAAAACATTTTTTTCAATTAACAGAGTTACAAATCTTTATATTGTACAGAAGTTACCAACATTCATAATAATTCACCTCAGCGTACAAGAATCTCCCCCCAACAAAACACACTCTCTCGTATGCACAAACCTAGTGGCACACACAAGGAAAATTAAAAAATATTTGTCCTCACGGTCAAATGTACTCAAGTAAACACGTCCGCTCTGACCACTCGACATTTTACACTTTAAAAATCTGTGACATCCACACTCACAATTAAAATGTGGCATGGAGGCGAGAGAGAGAGAGAGAGGAAATAACTTTTTGTGAACCAGTGTATCATCATCAAAGTACACACACACGCACAGTCAAATGGAATTGAATTTACGTCACTCATTAGACCAGTCATTAGCAACACACACATACACACAAATTAGTTTTTGCACAGTCCAGACACACAGTCACTCAAAATTGTCACCCCCTCAATCTTGTCCCTCGAGTAGATGACTACATTGGTTGTACTGTATTTGTACTCGTCTCAGTTCCCTTCTCATTTCCTCTACCCCCGAATCCTATTTAACATGATTCAAGTAGTTTTTTTATTCTCAGTTCCATAGACAAGGTCTCACAGGTCTGTGTCAAATTTTCATTTTCTTCCCTCTCTGTCTCTCTTTCACTCTCACTCAATCCCCAACTTTACTGGGAAGCAGTCCTCTCTCCCCATCTCTCTGTGTGGCCGGACAAGTAGTCACATCACTCCTGAAAGAAAGTGAGAGTGTGTGTGTGGTAGGTGAATATTTTTGGGGAAAAAATAATTAAAATTGGAGTCGGTCATTTAATAATTTCTGTACACATATCAGTTCCAAATCTCGGAGACCCCAAATCCGAATTTTTTGAAGCTTGAGAAGACAAGCACTCAAAGTAGTGATCTTTTTCTTTTCAGTCTTTTTTAAAAAAAAGTTGCCGAATCCAAAATAGCGATGGGTGTCAATTCATTGTCAATCCCAAAATTATGTGCGGTCCTTGGACTCTTGTTCTTGTGTCACCAGTCAACAATGGGATACAAAACAATTAATGAAGTCTGCTCACCAAATCTGAGTAATCCGTCCGACCCGAGAAATTGTGACAGTCAACAGTTTCTAATTTGTAGCTCCACAGCAAGGATTTGCTCTTGTAGTCCGAATATGATTTGGCAAAAGGTGAGAGTCTTTTTTGCAAATAATTTTAAAGTACAATAATACTCGAAATCTCTTTAACTAATGAATTTTTGTGTATTTATGTGTGTCACATGACAGGATTTGGACAAATGTACTTTCACTCTAAACTCCATGTGTACGGATCAATTTGGTGGACCAAGTTGGGGTCAACCTGGTGGAGATGGTCATCATGGAGGGAATGGTCCTTCTCCAGGTTGTCCAAGTAATGCTTACTGTGACTCTAATGGGACAAAAAAATGTCGTTGTGATGAAGGAGCTGAACCCAATGAAGACTACACTGAGTGTAATGGAGCAACTAATTTGGGACATTTGACTTCAATGACCTGTGCCCTTCTCATTTCTTACTTTGTGGCGGTCAAATTACTTTTATAAGGGAAATTGCTGTATGTATAAATACACTATAATTTTTGGAGACGAATGTGTGTAATTGCCAGTTTTTCTTTTTCATTTAGCCAAATTATGTATTACATTACAATTTAGGATTTCCTTACATGTTTTTAGAGAGAATGTGTGAAAATTGTGAGAATTATTTGAAGGAAGAATTTTGGATGATCATTTTTAGTGACTTGGAATGCAAGTGACACAATATTTTGATTACCCAAAAGGTGACGTGATGACCTTATCTTTTTTTTAAAAAAAATATTTTCCCCTGAGTAATATTTAATATCCTGCCATTATTTCGGTGTACATGTCAATCTACACACACGCATACAAGTAAAACTAAAATATTTTTTGAGGTATTCAATCTGTACAGCCGTTTTTGTGTTTTGTGTGCGTGCGTACGAATGTATTTGTGAACTAAATTGAAATTCCGTTTTTAAGAAATAATTATTTTGCAAAATTTACAACGAGATGAATAAAAATGTTTGTAAATGGTGTACAATATTGCGATTAAATTCGAATTTATTTCATTTTTCACAAAAGATTGTGTAAAAACTTTTTACTAAAAAGTCTTTGCGACTAAAAGACGACAGTTTAATTTGTTCACAAGAGAATATTAAAGTACCGTCAACTGGGGTGGCTCCGGACACCCAGGGGTGACTCCGGACACTTGATATGTTTCAGTAAACGTTCAAAATTTACAAGCGGGTGATGACTATTGTAAATTTTACTATCCACGTAAATGGTAGAACAGTTTTTATACATTATGCAACATTTTTCAAGTTTCAATCCTCATTCATCAATTAATGCCAGGTAATTTACAGCGCGTTCTCAAAATCACGAGATTTCAGGGTGTCAGAACTTTTACCCCAAATCCAATGATATCTTTTTCCGAATTAGTTAATACGCTGAGGACAACTTAATTAGGAAGTGTTCAGAACCCAGAACAAAAATAATCCCATAATTTTCCAGTCATTCAATTCACACACAAAAAATTTTTTCGAGACAATTCGGGGTGACTCCGGACAGCGTCCAATTATATTCAATGCCCAATATTGTTTGTACAAAGGCTATTATAACGTCGGATGATTCAGTTCATACAAGATAACTTGTGTATAGTCTATTTTTGTCATACATTGTTCATTCCTTATACATCTTTATTCCCTATATACTACGAACCCTGAAGGTACTACTACACCAAAATTACCTGTTTTAGGAAAACCCCAAGTTCAACCTTTTGTTTACGGGGGTTTAATTTGTTTTCCATTTTTCTTTAATCCTTTAAAACAAAACTAAAAAGCTTCTCTTGCACAAGTGTGACATAGCTCTATCACAGAAGAGGAAAAGGTCCACTCCAGTAGCTTTTTGCAAAGACAATTTTTGCTGCTACATAGTGTAGAAGACGATCAAGGTGAACTTAAATATTTTAACCAGTTCTCTCTGAATAATGGAAATGATAAAAATTTGATTAAATGGGAATTATTGGACAGATTATGTTGAACAGAAGAGCACAATATTTTTTGTAGTTAGACGTGAAAGGTGTTCACTTCCATTTTTCAAATATGCTTAAGTGATGAACAGTCTATCATTCCCTTTAAATAAAATACAAAATGTATTATCGGTAACCACATCAAGTCACATCAGGCATATCTCATTGCAAAATCTGAAAATTAGAATAGTAGTGTGGACCTATCCGGAGTCACCCCGAGTGTGTCCGGATTCACCCCGAGCTGATTATAATTAAATTTCAGAAACACTAAGTATATTTGAGTCACCATTTGTACATGGGGTTGTACATTGGTAACCTGCTAACTATTGTAGTAAATCTCAGAAAAATCCATGCATAGAAAAAAAAGTTACAGCCATCACAAGTTGTAAATTTTGAAAAAGTGTCCGGAGCCAACCCAGTTGACGGTACAGTCGCAGTATTCATTCCTATTTACTGATTTATGTAAATTTAAATGTTGACGTAATACATAAAGTACCTTTCAACACCTACATGCCGAAACGCATGTCAATTTAATAGGTCAGAGAACAAAGAGGGGCTAATCCTACACTCTGTCTTTGGTTCTTATTATGTTGTGCATTGACCTTGACAGAAAGTAGAAATTATAGTCAAGGAATAGAAGGGAAGTTGTTCACATCTCACATTATTATTATGTGTGTAATACTTAGGAGGACTCTCTCAAAAGTGTAAGTTTGAATTGTTATGAAATTATTTTTTTGTGCTCGTCCCAAGTCTCTCAACTATTAATTGTACATTGTGTTGAAGAGTGAGAGGATGAATGGAAATTTAAGACAGTGTGGTGCTGTGTGGACAAAAATTTTCAGCCATGATTCTCAGTTCAAATCTCCAGAGAACTCTACAGTACATGTCAGCCATGTATACTTTACTTTCCGACATTAGGAATTCTCTTTTTCTGAACTGTCACTAAAATAAATAGGCTCAAAAAATTTTTCGAAAAAAACATAATACTGTCTCTCATGTCCATGTGTTTAATCTACATATCTACACACACTACACATGGACAAGAATTTGCGGATGTTATACTGCATCTTTTTGTTTCTAGCCTTGACTATGGCATTCACAAATTGAATCGCTTGACTCCAAGTCAGAGTTGAGTACATAATTAATTTTGAGTGTATCATCATCATCATCAGAGACATACATTCTACTTACACAAGTCCTCTTCCTCGACACTGTAAACTAATAATAGTATGATAGTTCAAATATTTGAAGGAAGTGAGTTAACCAGTATGTGTTTCATCTCTGTCATTCTATTTGTACTCGTTGTGTGTGTCTGTGTGTCACTACACATACACACAAGCTCTCTCAAAAAGTTTGGTCCTCACAAGTCATTTTTGAGAATGGCACTAAACTACAGGATGACAATGGTTTGACTTGTTTACATTGTACACTTGTAAAAAAACTCGTAAAACTTTAGTTTCCAATTAAAAAGAATTTATTAATATTTTTTCAAAGCTTTTCCAAATTAAATTATTCAACAAGGATTCAACAATGATAATAAATAACAATAACAATAATTCAAGTACATTACATTCGGGAACTTGGAACATTTGATGATCGACACAGAGTCACAATAAATATTAAATAACAACAAATAAATAAATAATTGTGTACTGTCGGGAGACGAGTCAAGTCAAAGAATGAGTCAAAAGAGAGAGAGAGTGAAATATAAATACGACGTCACGGCTTGTAAATCAGAAAAAAGATTTCCCAGTCTCGACTGTAAAACGGGAATAAGTCAAATATGTCAAAAGTTTTGAGAACACTGAAGGAGTTGGATTGAGTATGTGGGTATTTTGTCATCCCCGGTCCGGGAGGATTGTAGTGTGAGTCAGGATTCGAAGGAATTGTGAATAAAAAATTACACTGAAAAATTAATGAGCACTGATGATAGTGGTGTCCATACTGTGTGTGTGTATGTCAAGGATTCATAATCGTTTTAGAATCGTTTGCTCTCTTCAAAAAGCTTATGCTTTGAGGATGGTGTTCCAATCCAGGATGTAGACAACGGTTCGGGCAATGAAGCCAATGGGTTCACAAGTGTAGGCATCACAAGTCATTTGTCTTGCTTTGTACACATCAGCAACCCGTTTCATGAATTTTCCTTCCGTGGGTACACTGTTGAAGATCCTGTAACAATTATATGAGTGAGAGGGGTAATCAAAATATTTGAAAATTTTCCTTTCACAAAAAAATGAAAATCAATTTTTGAAAAAAATTGTCATTACGCATCAGCCCATCGATCAGCCCGACTGTTTCTGGCTCCTCGACTCAATTCACAGACAATTCGTTCGATACACCGATCATTGTCGATGATGGACCGGGTGAGACGGGAGTGAGTGGCCTTCTTGAGACTCCGGGCCACAGTAGGACCCCAAGAGACTCCGGAAGTGTACAGAAGGGATAGGATAGGGATCAACACGAAAGAGATCGTGAAAACGAGGACTCCAAGGATGGACAAAGTTGAGTCAATAGTAGCCTTTGTCAAGTTGGTAGGGGAACTGGCAGCTGGAAGGACAATGTCCTTGAAGGCTCGACGATTGTTCACACCAATCTCTCCTTGTTGTTGACCAGCTGGATTTGCAAGGGCACAACCTACCACACCGAAGACCACAATGGTCAGTTGAATGTAATTGATACCGGACATTTTCATTTTTTCTCTCCTTCTTTTGACTACACAAAAAAAATTTGACACAAAATGATGTATGGAAGAAAATCCTGATGTTTCTCTTCCTCGAGAAGTGTGGGGGGTCACAAGGAACTGTTCTTGACAAATGGTGGAGATGATCTGATTCCGAAAATTGAAAACATTTGAATTTATACTAATTCTAGTTTTGACGAGAGTGTCCACGACATGTTGACGAGACGAAGAGAGAGAGAGAGGGTCCGAGGGGAAAAGTTTTGCAAAATTGACAGAACCTAGAAAAACTAAGAGTAAACTAGTTCAGACATTCACACACACACATATGTATTGTGAGGCTGAGGAGAGTGTGTGTGTCATCTTAGTATGATGTGTAGTTTGTAAATTTTAAGACTATTATTGAAGAGGTATGTATGAATGAAAATAGAATTTTTTGAAGAAAGTTCTTTGCGGGGTTGAGTCAAAAGGGTGTGAAAAATACATAGAAAAACCGGGTTAAGTTCCTCTGACAGACTTGCGAATTTGTGTGTGTGTGTGCTGTCTTGTGTTGTTCTGATGTATATAAATTCCTATATGAATCATATATGTTGTAGGAATGATTTATTGATGTGTGTAGGTCTACTACGCTTTTTAGTTTGTGTTTTCCAGATACTACAGATATCAAAATTTCTAACACCCCAATTCTTACATGTACAATTCATTGTATATGTAGCATGAGAAATCTGTGAGCATATTTGACCAGACTGTGTGTTGGTTTCGTGTGGACCAAAACTCACAAAAATATCACTTGTAGTCCACAAGTTGTGGACAATGGAAGAAGAAAGAAAATGGCTTGTGTGTGCGGGTGTGTTATTTGTTCACACAATTGTTTCAACTTCCCTTTTTTAGTGTTTGACTGTGGAAAAGTATACCTTTTTGGGAAGCCGACTGACTAAAAATAAACTTGAATTAAACTTTTTCGTCACATTACAAATTATAAATAACTTTTTTCAAGTCATTTTCAGAGATATACAATACAATATGAGAATTTTCATACACACTTTTCAAAATTTTATTGAACATTACTCTATTCCGCTCAGACGTGGAAATTTTTAATATAAACTGTACAGTACAAGGTAATCAGTTTTTACTTTACTAGTACAGTCAACATTAAAAAAATGAAATAGAAATTAATCTAGAAAACTCACATTACAATTAATTGATTGGGTGCAAAACCCGTCATCTCAGTCTCTCTTCTCTATTCTGACTGCATTAAATACTTTCATTAGCATCATATTTATGTCTCTTTCTTTTGATTTTTATACATGATAGATTGGAAATCTCACACAAGACACGTTCAACTTTATAATACAGTGTAGTATGTAATATTATGTGATGACAATCTCTCTCTCTCTCTCTCTCTTATGTACTTTGCTAGCAAAACTTGATTTTCCTTTCCTTAATTTCTTGACAGGTATGCTCCACCCAATTTCCCCTCTCTTCAATCAAGACACATTATTTTATAACAACATGTTATCACAGGTCTGCTCCTACTTACATACTTCAGCTTTGATGTTACTGTGATGCAAACCTCCCCTTCATGATATAATGCAGTCGCAGTCACACACACACAAAACACATCATTAGAAAGTGAAATCAGAATGATTTGAAGAAGAAGGGAGACTGTCAAAAAAAATTACTACATGTGAGTGGAGGGGTCATAAGGTGCAGGGAAAAAAACAAGTTGAGAGAGACATTAACTATTACGTTACACTGTAGTTACTATACAGAAAATTAAAGACAACTTTGTCAAATGTTAGGACGTCAAATGATGATATCATTAAGGAAGGTGGTGAGATTTCCATTGAATTTATACAATACAATGCATTGTTCATTTACTGTAGAGTACCCCAACAACAACAACAACGGAGACGAAAACGACAAGACATCCAAATTTTTTTAGTACAAATTAGTAATGACTGCGAGGGGCACGCTCCTGACATTGGCATTTTCTGTTTGTTGACTGTGGATGTTTGATGTTTGATGGGAAAAGTAAAAATTCATTGGGAGGATAATCTATATGGAAATGATATGAGGGAAAAACACTTTCTAATCCTACACTACTTGTGTGTATCGTCTAATCAAAATGTCGTGTGTATAAATATTGGATCAAAGAATCATGAAAATTCTTCTTTAGAGGAAGGAAATCCTTTTGCACATAGTTTTTCAGTTTCATTTCCGATCTCGCGTCGATCAGTGAAGTTGGTTAATTGTCTCTAACTCAATTTAATCCATACCAGACTAACTTGAAAAATACAATTACTGAAATAACATGAATTTTCAACGTCAAAGTGGATTAAAACTAGTCATGATTTGTTGTGTCTTCGTCATTTCATCAGTGAGTGGGAAACCGAGGATGAGTTCATCCATGATGTCCATGTTCAAGTCTACCCGTCTTTGTCCAGGATTTGAGACGGATCAGGGACCACCATTTAGGTACCACGTGGAGACAAAACGTTGTTACAAGGTCGGGGACCAAGGACCATGTCCAGATTTGATGGAATTTGTACTTCAAGGTATAACAAACAATTTAATTGTACGTTAATTAATAAAATGTGAATTAAAATTATTTTTGATTGAAAAAATACAGACGAAAATTATGGGATTTGTGACTGTGACCAAAAATCTCGGTGTGGTCGTCCACTCATTTATTGGCCTGAGACGAAAAGATGTTACCCTGTAAATTCTCAAGGTCCTTGTAAGACGGGGAAATGGCTTGTCTTTGGCTTTGACCTACAACCCGTTTGTAAAGCCAATCGTTGTCTAGACCATGAACTGGAGAGTCCGAGTACTGGGAAAAGATACTGGGTTCAATTCCAAGGGGCTTGTTACAAAACTTATACCCGGGGTTATTGCAAAGATGGAGAAATTCTTTTCAATAATGCCATGGAGTACCGACCGACATGTAATGTGTCACCAACTTGTGGGAAATTACCTTTGATTCATTCCATGTCTTGTCTCCCAGGGTCGAGGAAGGATTATGAAGGGAATTGTGCTCGGAAATTTATTCGAAAATATTAATTATTAACTGTCAATTTGTTACACAAGTTTCTTGTTTTGTTGAAAGTATCCCATTGTGCACAGTATGTGAAAAGAGAGAGAATGCAAAGAGAGAGAAAATCACTGCTGAATTTTATTCGACAGTTTAATTCTAAAATTTGAGTTACTACTAATATATTTTGGCAGGTGTAGTAAATTCAGCAGTGATTTTTCCCTCAGAAATGTTTATTGATTTTACTGTATACCAATTTGTTGCCTATTTTAATTTATTTTTTTGCTTGTTGATTTTCTCCTTCCTTTCTCTCCATGTGTCAACTTATGAATAAATGAATAAACTTTGTGCCATTTTTTATATTTGCATTCTGACTATTCCAGCTTTCTTTTTATTTTATTGTGCATCACATTTTCACATTAAATTGTATTGTATTTTAGCAATTTTTTGGGTGGTTTTATAAGTACATATCGTGCAGTTTTGACTCTTTAGTATTTGTTGTAAGTAGAATTTCTTTTTCTTTAAATTTGACAGTGTCATTTTTACATTTTAGAATCTACAATAAAATTATTATTACTAATTGTGAGGATTAAAATACACTAAGTAATTCGAATTTTTTCAAGAGTTGAATTCTTATCTTCTTCTTTAAATAATTCATTGTTAAGTTGGTTGCGTGAGTGTAGAACCAAATTTATTGCACCATTTTGGTTGTTTGCTCTATCACTTGCTGATTACAGGTGTTATTAGTTATCATGGTATATATATTATACTTACTAATTGTATAATATTTTTGCGTATACTATATTATAGATATAGATTTCGAATTTATATTTAATTTCAATACGACATCCTTCCGCATGCATATTTGTATTTTTGAGGTAATTAAGTTTTTCGGAGAATTCAACGAGGAGAAAATATACATTTTTTAAAATAATATATTTGGCTTCCCAGAGCTTCCTAACATTTCATTTTTAATTCCTATAATTATTGTATATGTGTGATATGTGTGTAATGTGTGTGTGTGTAGGTACGAGGATTTGTTATTTTTATTCTCAAAAAATCTATACTTGCTCAGCAATATGTATTTTATTTTTTTGCATTTTCGACTTGCATAAGTTATATATTGTATAGTAATTTTTCACATTTTTCCCAACCCCTTAGCTCGATTCAAGGCTAAAGGTCACAAAACTCTCACGTTAGAAAGAAATTTCATTTTCTCTCATTTTCGCACTCTGTGTAGATTAAGAAAATCCGTTGTAAATAGCACACAATTAATTTTTTTTCTTCTCAACAAATCAAAAACAACTCGTTTGTCTTTGAGTGTTCACAATAATCATAAAAGTTGTCTGCCTGCATCATAAAATTAATTATTATTACACTGACGTTTTACATTTGGCAGTTTCCGAAAATAAATCTCATGTTTACAGTGCCGCTCATGCTAAAGTAAAGGTAAAGTTGTTAGAGTATAAATAGTAGTAGTAGTAAGGATCTCAACAATGATTTTTTTTGTCCATCTTCCAATCCATAAGTATATTCCTAATGTTATATTAGTAATATACCATGTATACTATGAATAATGTCTCTCTGCATTATAATTTATGGACATGGTACACAGACACGAGAGTCCTTTTCACTTTACACATTCGTCTGTTCTTTGTCACCAGATTGTCAAGATCAATAGGATCCTGTCATCTCCTCTGGCCTCTAAATTTACGAAATTTTTCCATGTCTGTCACATCATCTCTTTTGAACACAAACACACATCCAGTCCTAGTACACAAAGTACTTGATACAGAAAAGAAAAATCACATTTTTGTAGGGGGAACATAATTATCTCTGTACTGAGTACATGAGGACAATGTTAACATACATAAGTAAGTATGTAGGAGATACACATATGTAATATGCCAATTGGCAAAAAATTTATCATTTATAGTTCACTCCACTGTACAACAGTGGATTCTCTTTTCCTTCATACATATTTTTTATATATTTTTTCTATGCGAATATATTCTTTCTATTTTTCCAATATTTTTTTATTTAAGGTACTCATAATGACCGGCATCTAAAATTTGGTGAAATATGTTTCTTTGCTAATAAATATATACAGCATTAGCCCAGTTTCCGTCACTGAATCCTTCAAATATATCCAGACTCTATTTTTTGTTTCGGAAAAAATACGATTGAGAGTCCTACTAAATTTTAGTTTAAATATTTCCATTATCTCTGCTGTAAATTAAAAATACATTTTTTCATTGACCAGCAATAAATTATAAATACATATATATTGTAATATATTATACTCTTTTCTTTGGAATACATCATCACAGTAGGGTATGTGGTAGGTATGTTTTATGTCAGGTGTTTGCTGAATATTCATTCATATACACATTATATTTAATATTTACATTGTACTTATATCTAGATATGTATTTTTTAGGATATCCGTGATCCCTCTAATAGATATGTATATTGTTGTGTATGTGTTGATATGTGTCATTTATTGCATTTTCTTAAGTTTATAATTTAATTTAATAATATCTCATGCGCTCCCTTCGAGTCTTTAAATGACTACTCCTTAAAGTGTGAAGAATTTATCATGATCTGTCTGTGCGAATGACGGTGCAATGAGTCCCAAATTTTTTTAGCATTTTAGACTTTTGACCCATATATTTACCTGCGTATTTTTTTTGATGAGCTCTTTGTAATGTGAAGGTCATATTTTACTACTTAAACCCCTTTTCACCAAAAGAAAAGATTATCATTCGCTTTTTTTTGTCTCAGACGCTTCTGAAGCTCAAAATAAATGTCATTTTGAAAACATCCATTCTTGTTCTACTGTTGTTCTTCAACTGATGAAATTCATCAGTGAATTGATCATGTCAACTTTTGAAAAAACAATTAAACATGTATACTCCAATCAGATGATTATATATTAGAAACACAACCATTCAACAACAGTATAACAACACGTATGTCATACATGTCAAATTGACATTGTCAATTGTCATCGAATGACATGAATGACATACGCAAAAATTTTCTTTTAAAGATCTCAGAAATAGCGATGTGACCAACAATTAATAATAATGTATATTTGTTGGTCACCAACTACATAACACACGCTGATAAATATTCTTTCATCGAAAAAGTATACATTAAATGTTGTTCTCTTTGTTCTTCGGAATTTGGGTTGTTTTTCAGTTGACAGCAGTGTAATTTTATTGCTCAAGAAGTTCTTTAATGCTGTCAAGGCTTTTTTGAAGGGTTCGGCTAAATTTTGCAGTGGATGTGGATGGACAGGATCGAAAAGATGCCAAACAAAATATTATGACATCATTTTGTGGATTGTACGATGCACCATAACCGTCCGGAACGACTGCTCCATAACCCATGAATTGGTCATGTTTAGTTGGGAGCTGGAAATATTCATCAATATTATTAGTTTTATGGTTAATACATCAAATAATAACATTATTGTAATTATAGTACCTGACTGGTTGACAGAGCAAAATGGTTTGCAATCTTGAATGATTCGTCCAAGAAAAGTGGAGGAATGTCCATTCCAGAGTCCATGGCTTGTCTTCGGAGACCCAAAAGATGAATATCAATCCCTTCACCAAGAATATTGTCCACCATGATCGTTGTCTGTTTTTCAACTGCTTGATGAAATTTGTGAATTTTGTCCCCTGCTGATTCGTAATTGTTGTGCATTGACTTGACCCATTCAAGTGCTTCCATTGTTGTAGCCCGGATACAATCTACCCGACCAAGTTTGTACCGACGAGTAGAACCACTCTCATATGTTGCAACCAATTTCCCATGTAGGCTGTCATGTGAAGTTTAATTAAAATTTAATTAAAGAATTACAATTTAGATTCAATTAGCCAGTGCTAGTAGCACTGTGCTACAGTGCTACCTTAGAAGCTTAAATTGAATGTACTATCCTATATTTTGCAATCTAACTCATACACATCATTTTTGATACCAAATTACATTCTGATTGATCATAATTTTACTGTTTTGCCTTGTGTTAGATCAGATTATAGGACAAAATAATTTGCAAAAAAAATCGAAATTCATCATAGAGGCATTACTATCATAGAAGAGATCTTAGTAGCGGCAGAAATTTTTTGTACTCGGATGAAAATTAATTCGCTTTTAATTTCGTTCATAGTTAGTTAAAATGTGGAGCATTCCTAGTATTTTACTTTTCCTGTCCTTTTCTGTGGCCTTTACTGGAGGACGAGGGAAAGAGTTGGAGTCTGAGGAGTCGAATCTGAACGAAGAGCCATTAAATAGCTTTAATAGTGAAGATTTGATTGAAAAATTTATTGGAGAATACCGGACACCAACAAAATACATTGGATTGGCACTGGGATACTACAACTTGACAGTCCATTTGGAATCTAGAGTAAGGAGTTGTTGACTACATTTAGTATAAGAAAGTTAATGACTACAATTAACAATACGAAAAAAAGTAAGAAAAGGAGGAATATTCTTTGCTAATAAATATTTAAAAAATTTCCTCAAATAGGTAACCACAATGCTGCAAATGGACTATTTATCCGAATTAAAACCAACAATGGACTATACTCTTAGAGGTTTTAAGAAATTACATGAAAACCTGCAAACCTATCAGATCTCTTCAGAACTCGATGTCAATGAATTTTTAATGAAAATTGATGACGAGTATGAAAAACTGTTCGATATCTCAGAGAAACAGGTAAGACGCATGTACCTTGTGAACATCTTTTCTGACACTCCAAGTGTGAATTGTAATGGATCAATAATGAGGAAGAGAGCATTTTGAACTAAGTAATTTACACATTATTCTCAATATTTAACATGTAGCACGGAGAAGCCAAAAGTCTCAATGATCAAGATCTGCACAATGTTCATGCGGAATTAAGGATGTGGGACGAGTCACAAACGGGTTTCAAAGATAACTGGATAAATATTTTCCGTTCGGGTATCAAATTGTATGAAGATGGAGATGAGAGTCCAGATATACCAAATTCAGTCGTTTCAAATCTTAAGAATGAGATTACATTGTCATCCGTCTCCACACTCAGTTTAATTCATTCTAGTTTTCAAGAAATTGATAATTTTGTTCGTGATGTAAGTTAGACTATCTTGTTAAACTAATCTGTAGTTGTTTATTTAATTGATCATAGTAGTTGATAATTGGTTTTTTAAAAAAAAATTAATTCGATTATGAAATTTTAGCTGGAGAATAAAATTGCAAGAGAAAAAGCAGCTGGTACTAGGATGGACAATGCTGAAGGTATTGAGAGAACTTGTTATCGATCCAAAGGGAGTTTCCAAAGGAGTGGAGTGGCATAAAATATTCATTCTATTTAAATAATTGTAGAGTACAAGGCCATCATGATGCTGGATGAGAACATGCGGGTCGTTATAAAGGAAAATAGTGAAGTATTGTCCAAATTCAAAAAAGTCTGTGATGCAGCTCGAGATAGAATGCAGAAATTGGTAAATGAGCATAACCAAAAAGTAAGTCAATGTCGTTAACAAGTACATATTATTTGTAGATCTAAATTTTAAAATATGGCTAAAAAATAGTTTACTAATTTTACGTGTGTTTCCAATTGTTTTTTTAATAGTATATTAAAACTTCAGAAGAAATTACGCGTTATGCCACGACTATGGCAGAGGCTCAGAATCTGTTTCAAAATCATTTGAGACACTTCAAGGAGCGACAGTTGAACACTGATGAAACCAAGAGATCTCATAAAACCTATACTAAAAGTCGTGTTGAGCTTTAAAGTTTTTCTACTTTATAACTTTCTCACAAAAGTTGTAAATTCTGAACTGGAATCCTTCATTGGATCAAAGTGAATCTACTCTACAATACATATACATGGAATCTCACTCAAGCAACGGTCTTAAAACACTACACCTACAACAGAGCAATGTATTTTGACTCAGGTATCAGTAATTTAATAATGCAACTTTTTTTTGTTACGGATACTTTAAACATGATAGGATTTTTAAGTATTCGAAACGTACTTACTAGGTATTCACTTTGACATGATACCTGCCAAGCATTTGTAAAAGTTTACACTATTCTAGTCGTCTTGAAACATGTATTCTGGTCATGATCCTTGTGAACAAAACTAGACTGACTGAATTATCTCTTGATTTAATAAGTATTTTTATGTTGTGAGCGTGTCAACCGTACATACTATTATCGTGATCAATATATTCGACAATGAAGTTTCTTGTGCAGCTGAATTAAACTAGCACAAACGAATAAGTTTATAAAGTCAAAACATTTTTTTAAAAAAAAATATTTGAAATTTTTCATTGAAATAAGTTACTTGTCACTGTATTTTTTTCGTAATACAGTGTCTTCAATTAATTTAATACGGTCACACATTGTGCGTTAATTGTTTATAAAAGTTAACACAGATGATGATTCCAATAAATTTTGAATCAAGAGGTGCAATTTGACATTAATTGAGCTGACCATTTGTTCATATTATTGTCTTTGGCTTTTGATTGCAATGTAAAAGGTTCATAATTGTGCTATTCAAAATTCCAATACTCTGTTTTTTTATCTCTCAGAAATTAGAAAATTATAGATAAGATAATTGATTACCTGTAATAAGCGAGTTGTAAAGCCAACTGAATGAAAACATCAGGGCTGACTTGACATTTCTTGATAAAATTTTTCCCGTACGTCTCATGGCGGTACACCAACAGGTCAACATCTTCAATCAATCTGTGATCGGAATGATGCATTATCAGTGTCATTTAATAATTATTTAATCAAATATATATAAATAATGTGTTGCTCACTGGTCTATAGCAATAGAGGCTTCTGTGATGGCATTTTTGTACTCTCCTACGATTGTCCACTCCAATTTAATTGGAGGTGGAATGGAGCACACTTGTTCTTTGCTGTCCCCAATATCTTCCAGAGGTTTTTCATCCTCTGCTTTCATTTTGCTCAGAAATTCATCAATTAGATTAAGAACACCGATCCCTTCCGCAGGTGAGTGTTCGTAACAGAGGCCCACAGCACCATCCGAAGAGACGACAAACTAGAGTAAGGAATACATACAATTTAATTTTGTTTTGTTTACAAATTGTGTGACTCAAATACACTTGATTTTTATTTAGTACTTTGTATGCGATAAACGGACAACATGAATGATGGATGATTACCTGCAAGGTTTTGTCAAACCAACGATTTCCAGTGTTAAAAATACTTCCTCCACCATGTAACATTTGATGAAAGATATTTGTCTCATCCCTTCCATTCTCTTGGATCCAGTGACCTTTCTTTGATCCTGGTAGTTTGTTGTTGAAATATTGTGCTGGGAGTGGGTCATCTAAGCAAACTATGAATTGACATGTCTCTATTTCTTCTAATGATGACTTATTGGTGTCCTCTACAAAAGAATACAACAACAATTTACCAGTTTTATTACATCTGGTTACATTTTATTTTAATTCAATAATAAGTCATTATAATTACCGGTGAGTAAATTCGTTCGAATATCAGCCCACAAAGGCCTCATTTGACTTGTCAAAATCCCTACGGGTGTTTCACTATTCGATGTTTCTGACTGAACAATCGTTTTGAACTGCTTAAATAGTTCCTTCGTGGTGAGACGTCTTTGTTCATTCCGAATCGGGCAAGTAAAAAACTAGAGAGAGAGAGAGAGAAAGAGAAAGTTCAATCAACTGTTGAAATTATACTCTAATCCTGTTACATACATGCCCTTGTCTTTGTCAAGGCTTTTTGCTTGTGGCTGCAATGCACCAAAATTGATTGCATTGCAAATACATTACAGACATCTTTGTTTTTCTTATTCACCCAAAAGTTGTACTTACATGTTTTCTGTAGGCGACAACAATATGATCATTGAGGATGGCTGTAGTGTCCCTTTGATAGTCTCTTGGTAAACATGGGACTCTGTAAGTTGTCATTAACCTGTAATGTTGAGACATACAGAGTGGTTGTCCAGGTTCTCTACTTGTAGCCTTCTCCACTGGTATCTCATTTCTGTGTTCATGTGAGTACAATGAAAATTGAACAAATTATTTGAGAATATCATATCATGTAGCATTAAATCATTTAATGGACATTAATGTAGGATGGATATAGGATAGCTAAAAGAGCTTTGGAAAAAACCCGGGTAGCCTCCAGTAGATGGGACGTCAATTCGGGATCGAGTTACCCGCACTCTCCCTTACATGCGGTTTACGTGAGTCATATGTATGTGTGTGGACTGGGCTTCAATAATAATTTTGTTCTACATTTGATATTCCAGTTGGAACATGACTGAGTACAGAGAGAATAATTGTGAAGGGTCTTGTTACTCCCGTCAAGGGGGACAAAAAATTGTCCAATTAGACCTGGACGGAGGAGAGGGAGTTTGAGTGTCAGGTTTCGAGTAGAAAAACAAAACACAGACTACCCCCATCAACAATTACAGTAAAAGTTATTTCTCACATCAGATCCTGTGGCTTATTGACATAAGAACCCCTTCTGACACACAGGCAAACAGATGAGGAGGAAGAGGAGGAGGGAGGGAAAAAGGGTAAAATCTACCCGATTGACTCACGAATGCAAAGGAGGCAATCATTGTAATAAGAAATGTAAACAAGATCGATCCTCCTCCTCTTCTAATCCTTTATAAGAGGATTAGAATTTTCAAGTCAAAAAGCTCCAACACATGCAAAATATCCATTCTTTTCAAACATCTCTTCTTTCCTCACACACGAGCTGTTTTCTTTGCTACATTATATTTAGAACTCCTTCTACTTCATTATCCTAGTGAGTTTCCATTTTCCCCTCACAAGGAGTGAAAGTGAAGAAAATTTTTGAAACTAATTTGTACAGATATGTAATACTTAAAGTACATTGTGTAACATCATACCCTTCCTAATAATACTGCGTATTAGTGTAGTGTATACTCAATCAAATTTATGCAAGCTAACCCTCCTCCAGTCTTTACTTCCTAATTGAAAATTTTTAGATGAGTCCACACATAAACAAGGCGAGCCAGAGCATCATCAAATTGTGAGCCACATTTTTTGGAATCCAATGAAAAACAATGGTTATGAATCCCCATGAATAAAATAAAGTCAAAGTACCATCTTTCTAAGGAAATATTATGGTTCACCTTATTATCCAATCAAATCGGTACAGTGTGTGTGTGTGTGATTTTTCTACGAAGAAAATGGGAGGATACAAGACTTGAAAATACATTGGAGAAATTATGTATGAAAATGAAATACAATATTCTTTCTCCTCCCTGTAGAATACTCCGAGAGAGAGAGAGAGAGAGAAAGTTAAGAACATTTCACCATCACCTCTTTCATTTGAACATTTTTTAAGCTTTCTCCCACTTTTCCCCAAGATTGTGTATAATACTGACTGGGGATGTTACATGAAGGAGTCAAAATGAGATTCATGGAAAGAGAACCAGAGTAAAAGCTCCGACCTCTCCAGTCAGACTTTCCCCGTCTAGCCAATTTTTTTCCCTTTTCCTAACTATACTGACTATACTTTCAATGTATGGTAATGATAGATTTACGTATGGATTTATATTTAATGTGAGAGAAGAGATGTGTAGTAGCCGTCTCATTGTTATGCATACAATTTTCCCCCCTCTTTCTCTCTTCTTCCTCCTTTAACAGCAAAACATGGATATACACTAGTGGCCTTTTGGATCCTTGACACTTATGAATATATACTTCGTAGTTGTGTGTAGTGTTCTGTGTACTTTGTATTTGGTAGTCCAATACTGAAGTTCCGAATATTTTCACTCTTGATTTACACCAATGTGTGTGTGTATGTGTGTGTTTCCGTGGGCGATGGAGGACCATCAAGGAGAAAGGAAAAGTGAAGAGGAGAGAGTCAGACAGAAAGAAAGAGAGTGGGAGGAGGTTACACATGGTACGTACATACAACATAACATTACACTGAATATGTACACTCAGTTGTTCACATAAATGTATACTTAAAAAGAAAATGGAGCTAGCTGTAAATTCCTTGGGGAATTTGTCTATCTGTGTGTGTGTGTGTCTACTCACCCCACCTTCAAGTTCCGCTACATCACATCAGATCAGATTACACAAACGGCTCTATCTCTTTCTGTATCCCCTACATTCTACATACAGTATGTATTGACGATGGTAAGATAGGAAGAGGGGCTTGGTGACTATGGCTCCTCGAGTTTTGAGTCTGCCACACACACAGTGTCTGGGAAACAACCAAAATACAAACAATACTGGAAGAAGTAGCGGATTAGCTAGAATATGGAGAAGGAGAGATCGTAAGATCGAAGATGCACTCAGTCAACTGAAAAGGCCACCTGATCCCTCCGTACAAGCTAAACGAATGAGAATTTAAGAGTTTTTTCCCCTACAACGTATATTAGCTACACAATATATGTACACACAGACACACACACGGCGAACATGTACAAGGTTAAATCATGGATAAAAATGTAAGTATGCCCTGTCTTTTGAGTTTAACAGGAGAAAAAATGAAACAAAATTGAACTGATTCATTCTCAAGATATTGTTAACAAGAATGTCAGGTTTTAAGATTAACCAAGGAACTGGGACTGTACATTGTATTGTGATTCCATTTTGTACATTTCTTTTCCACTTTCTTTCTACACTTTCACCGTGGGAGACAAACGAAAGGGAGTGACAAGGAGAGGAGGAGGACAGTGAGGAATGACAATTGAACGGGATGACTTTGTTCGGGATACACATACGGATTACATGTACGTATATGTGTTAGGTACATTTTGCAATTAAATGAACCCGAAGCGTCTGACATATTCTTTTTTCCAAAAAGAATGTGTTAACTGATTAGTTGAGTAGGAAAAAGGTGAAGGAGCTGATTCATCAATGAGTGAGGTCAATGAGTTAGTATACCTGTCAAGACTGTCCTTGAAGTCGAGCATGAATGTCGTGAGTTTTGATGCGAATCGAAGTTGATCATCCACCGTATTAAATTTTTGAGGTGGCCACACACTCCCTGCAAAAATGGGAAGAAATAAAATGAAAACATGGAGACACATTTTTTTTCAAAACAAATTGTATATTAATATTGTACACGTAATTTTTACCCGGGTTTGAATTGATGGGTAGACACAGTGGGTTGTTCAAGTACATGTCATTCAGCCACCATTCGTATGCCTGTGTCCAACATTTAATATTGTAGTTAATTTAAGTTAATTACATACATAACTTTACTGTAAATATTTTAAATCTGTTTTATTTCATTTAATTCCCATTACCCAATTTTTGATTTTGATTTGTCGTTCCAAAATATGATGTTGTAATTCCGGTCCTTCATTCTCAGCTAATTGTCTTGCTAATTCTTGTGCCTTGTCAAACTGACTTGTTGTCAAAATGGGTTGGACTGCTTCCAGGTAACGTTGTAGTGTTTTTTCCAGTTCAGGTACAGGTAGCTTAGGTAAATCTCCTTGCTGTGAACATGTGTAACATCAATTGTTTCAATTATTCATCGTTTAGTAATTTTTCTACAAATTAAATTTCTATTTTTTGACAAAAATGTCATGTTTTTTCCCTTCTCCTTCATTTAACCGATTGAAGGGAAATGGAATCAAGAAAGAACTTTCACTCTGTTCACTCCATCATATGACACACAAAAATCCTCTTAGAGGATAAAGAACAGATACAATATACTTTTTTTTGTAAAGCGTCTTTCATTCCTCGCCCCTTTCCTTCCATTACTATCCCCAGCACACAGACATGTACATCCACTTATTATTTCACGTCACATCAGTCACAGTTAAATAATAATTAGTCATTTCGGTCAGGGACAAACGATCTTTTTGTAACTTCCCCTTCTCCTCCTCCTCACATATGTATCTCCATCTCTCATCCTGACACTAGACAGAGGTTTCATAGTCATCCTCCATCACAGATTAAGGGCAAAACTGCGTAAAGTATGTAGGGAAAGTATGGAGTGAAATGGATGAGAACGGAAGACAAAGGAGAACATGTGGAATCCACATTAATAGATTTTTTGATTGATTTTGGATTGAATTTCCTTCGACTCCCTTCCCAACTCCACATCCCATATCCAAAAACCTCTATTTTCTTCTCTTTCTCTCATATTCCGCCAAATCATGTTTCCGAGTTTTACACACACACACGTTTCACTCTCCTACCAGCTATCCAAAATATTTCCTTAATTTTGAGCATATACTCCCTATTATGTGTTTATTTTCAGATATTTAAATATTTTCTCTTTCCGTAAATTCTCGGTTATTTTAAGCAGGGATAATTTTCTAATGCAAATTCAAACATTGGTGAACTTTTCACATCCAAATTCTCCTTTCTTATAATTAGAATATGGGATACTAAAACAAACTTAAAGATAAATGAAGGAGTAGGAAGAAAATTTTCATTTTTGTAACGTCCAAAAAGACTGGAATAGACGCTCTGGAAATATGTAACCTTGCACTATCCCCTCCCGCATCTTCTTGGAATCAGGATGATGGTTGGAGGAGGAGGAGGAATTAGCAGGTCTTTGAAATTATGAATAATAAATGGCTTTCAATTTGACCCAGCCTCCACAGTTGATTTTCTCATCCTCTCCTGAATTTAATATGATACTCCCCATTGGACGGAGAACCTATTATCCATTCCATGTTCTTCAGGGAAGGAGAGCAGAGAGCAAGGGCAGTGTGTATCTGTGTGTGTGTGTGTGTGGTAGGTAATCGGAGAGCTTCAGCAGCTTCGTTTGTGGATAGTTTAATGGGCTTTGGATATTTCTAAAGCAGATAATGGAACTTTTCCTAGACTACGAGTTTATTTTACCTCCGTCTAACTGACTGTATCTTGTTGTATGTTTTGTCTACACCAAAAACTTCCACTCTCCCCCACGCTTTCTACTTTCTCTCTCTCTCTCTATCGCTCTCATCGTCTGTCTGACATTTTGTACAGCGTCCAAATTGTAGGCAAAGTAAAAATAAAGGAGACGGTAAGTACATACAAACTGTCTATAGAGGAGGAGAGAACGCCTCTTAATGGTGTACTGTGCACTACGTGCATTCAGAAACAAATGGTAAATGGGGAAAAGGAGAGAAAGAAAGAGAGAGAGAGAGAGAGAGAAAGAAAGAAAGAAAATGTCTCCTCCTTTCTCACTGTCTATGGTTTTTTCCGAAGGAAGAGGGAAAGGGAAACAGCATGAAATGTTGAGCATTTCACACTGACGACGACATGGATTCTTTTTTGTCTGTCTAGGAGAGAATATTATGCACTTTTTTGCTAGACATTAACATACACGTAGGAGAGCGAGGGGGATGGAAAGATGGAAAAAAATAACGGCTTCAAAATGGTTTTTTAGAAAATATGAATTTATTACGTGAACACATTTTTCTGTTTCCAAGATTTTTACGGGTGCCTTTCACACAAAAATCCATTGTGAAAGAGAAAGTGAAAAATAAAAACGGATTAGTGACAATCGAAGACTTGTAATTGAAGAAAGTCAAATTTTGTAAAGACAGGGAGTAGTTAACCGGCGTGACCTTTCATAAATTTATCAGCTATTATGGCACACATTACCAACGAAATTACATGACATAAATCTATTTGTGTACATGTACATGGTGTGTGTTTTGCTGTTGCTGTTCACTGAGAATTCAGACCCAACGTTCCATTATGCTGGAATAATCTCATAAAATTTATATTAAACATGATCGGAAAGAAAATGGGAAGAAGGTGGAGTCTCTCCCTTCTTCACAAATGTTTATCGACATGCAGGGAAAACTACAACAAAGAGTATACGAGTGTATACGGTGTGTGGTTATTTTGTATTGTCAGAATGGAGAATGTGCAATATTTTAAAAATAACTTGACAGCACAAACTATAAACTCTACATTCTACACTACAGTCAAATAGGAGACTTATGACGTATGCTAAGGACATGTAAATTACGACCGATTTGGATTTTTTTGTATCGGGTACACAACACACAAGTAGAATTGCGTGTATGCTTGAGTGTGTGAATACTATTCCCCTTCCCTTGCATGACATGACTATAAAATAAAAATTGCTTCATTGACTTGAGAATCATACACATCGATTTTCTACCTCTTGATACCATATACACTGTACAGTCTGCATGAGGTTTGAGAGCAGAGTAAATATTTTCTCTCTTTCCAACAATATGACATACCCAGCCTATATATATACACTATACGCATATATGTGTGTGTGACTATAAATAAACATCCTATATATACACACACAAACGGAGACACTTCATGGAGAGGAAAGGCGGCATGTGGACGGGGAGAAAGAGAGCCCCAAAGTTACAAGTTTATGAAATTTTAATGTAGTTCGATGGATGACGAGCTGAATGTTTCGCTGTTTTCCCCTCTTCCCCTAGCAAAAACATTACTCAATTATTCATTGGGTCGAAAATTGGAATTTCCTATACACTCTCTACATCCACCACACCAAACACATATACACACACACACGCACAATCGCACTCACAATAATATTTTTGAATGTCAAACTAGAGAGATAGAGAGAAGGGAGAGAACATGTTTGACAAATCCAAATCTGTAGAATCACACCCTCAACTTTTTTACTCAGAAAGTTTTGTTTCGTTTCTTCATTCTCCAATTGACAATTTCCGTCGAGCAAAATCCTCCTCCGCTCATTCTCACCCTCGTTCAATTTGCCGTTTCTTTGAAAACAGGTGTGTGCTTTCTCTGTCATACAATTTAGATATGAAGAAAATATTTTTCAGTGAAAGTAAAATCAAAACAGAATAATGCTTTTGGAAAAATTCAAAATATGTACGAATTTTTTTTGAAAATATTTAGTCCTTTCGTTGTTTTTCATGTAAAATTGTGTGGACTGAAGAAATCTTTTAAATTCGTCTTGAAATTTATTGCTATCGTATCACTTACAAGTATTAGATTTTTTTGTCTTATATGTACTATCCATTATGCAATATATCTTGTAAATATAAAGATTTGATTTATTCACGTGTTTATCTATGTTGGACGTGTGTACGAGAGAACACCTTTTAACAAAATAAATGTCCCTTGTCTTGACATTTACGCCCCTCGGTCATATAACCCTCACAAATCCCCAGCTCACCTTTCCCACTCTTCCTCCTTTTGTCCTCCTTCTGTCAGCTCTGAGCTCTCTCAGAGAGGGAAGAAAGGAGAGTTCAAAACTTAAGAACAAGAGCTTATGAAACTACTTCTACTTTCAGCTGAGGGGGAGAAAGCTAGCAGACAGAGAGAGAGAGAGATCATAGCTCACCATTTCCAAAATTCAATATCCTTACTCCATTTTCATTTAAACTATATTGTAGTACCAAGATCCCTTTCCTCCTTGTCAAAATCCTTTCTCTCTAACACACACAATAAGCAAACACTTCCCTGTTCCAGGGTGTCTAAATCACTAGTCAGTACAATCATTTTTTTTCCAATTACCCATTAAACAATTATCCCCTATCATCATCCCCTCTTTTGAATCCTGTTTCCCTGTCCAAGGAATATTTTTGAAGAATTTTGTACATCCCCAAAAGGATTTCCTTTTCCCATTCCCTCCAGTCCATAGCATGTAGTATCCTATCACTCTCATCTCATCCTCTCAGGACAGGCTTTGTGAAGTAGAAAGGGAAAAGAGAAAGCCGAGTAGAATTAAAGTCACTACAACTCTTGTTTTTTGTCCTCATCTCCGGGGAAGACTCATGAAATGAAAAATGAAATCCCGTGTGAGAAAGGAGAAATATCAATAAAAAACAAATTTTTGCTGACCTTCCTGAACAAAGTTTTTGAACTTGTTCTGGATTGATAGCGTCTGCTTTTTGCATTAAATATGTGTGTCTCATGTATGAAAGGAGGAGGAGGAGGAGAGGAGAGATGAAGGAGGAGACTCGAAAAGTGTGAAGATTCTTCACTTTTGTTGTTGTTGTCTAGCAACCTGGTTTATTATCATAGTTGGATCTTTCTCTTTTGAATCCAAGTATTTTTTAGCACAGTTTCTTTGTGTGTGTGTGTGTGTGTATCTGTACGAACTACGGAGGGAGGGAGAGGAGGAGGAGGAGGGTTTTTGTTTGATGTGCTGTCAAAATTCCGGTACAGAGCAAAGAACTCATGATGGAATGATAGGACACAAAGAAAGGAAGGAAGGAGAAATTCATGAATTATCAGAGAGCAGAGTTTTGAAATGTAAAATACATCCTCTAATGCTTATCCTACACACACACACACACACAACTATTATTATTATTTCATACCCCCTTGCAATCTGACAGAAGGTGTTTGTGAAAAGCCCTTCCTCCTCCTCCATTTTGCCATGTCCCCCTTTCAAGTATTATTAACTT
The DNA here is from genome assembly GCA_009870185.1 of Pygmarrhopalites habei. Lineage (NCBI taxonomy): Eukaryota > Metazoa > Arthropoda > Collembola > Symphypleona > Arrhopalitidae > Pygmarrhopalites > Pygmarrhopalites habei. The sequence goes on along the minus strand of WJFB01000918.1, from coordinate 15,509 downwards.
CTATTAGCATGACAGAAAGTGGGTCAGATTCTCCCGTCTGGAGGGTAGGGGGAAATGGAGGAAATTGAATTTTGAAGGGGTGTACCTTCTCTCATTTTACAAAATTTAAATCAGAATTTCGTGCAAGCAGTGTAGGCTAACATATCCGCTGGGTGTCAACAGGATTCTAATTCGTGCTTAGGTATTAGCTGACATTTGACGGGAGAAAAGAGAGAGAGAGAGAGAGAAGAGAAAGTTGTAAGAGGATTGGGGTTTGAAGGCCGTAAGTACGGTAGACTTATGTACGGCACATGAAAATAGACTGAGGACATGGATGAAAAATTGGATGAGTGATATTTGAAGTGGATATACAATAATATTAGCAAATGATCTCGGACTACCATACCCTGTACACACACACAGAAACACAAACGCGTTGGAGGATTGGAAGCCCTGAATAGAGACAGTGGGGGTGACTAAGTAAAAACATGACGGGGGAAAAAATCCTTCAAAGTGGTCCCTACTCCTCCTCCGTTGTGGACGGTGAGAATGGGAGCAGGTGTTGTTTTTTTGGTATCCATCTTTGTCATTTTATGCCACACACAAAATGTTCCACTCTCCACACCCAACCTTCCCTCCTCTCAGGAGGGAAGAGAGAGAGGGAAGAGAGAGAAAGGACAAGAAAAATTTATTTGCTCATCACGAGGGAACAACCATTTTCATATATTAATTTCATCGTACCGTTTCCACCGTCACTCTCCTTTCCTCTTTCTCATCCATGTCACGGTGTCTAATGTTTATGTGTAGTATCGTCCCTCAAAAAATCTATCCCCCACAACCTCTATCCTATTCTCTACTAATATATCATGGAAGAAAGGTTCCTCAAGCATTATTCGTCACGGCCTGGAACCACCAAGATGAAAAGAAGAGAGAACAAAAACAAGGCAATAAAACTGTCAAAAGATTTTGGATCATCAAGGACCTTCATTGTGAGTCAGCAATTAAGGAGGATCCTGGAGAAAGTCTTGGCTTATCGTTAGTATCACAACAGAAATTTTGAGGAAAGTAGACTTCAATCTTGGGGTTATGAAAGGACTTTGACAGTGAAAGTTAAGCAAATTATTGTACACCAAAATATTTAACATAAAAAAGATGGAAATCTTTTATTTATGAAGGGGGGCGAGTAGAGTGGAAATGTCGACATATTTTTTTTTATCCATCATCTTCAAAAATTTTCTTGGAAAAATAAGTCGAGAACCACAAAACACACACATACACACACACAAACAAGACATGGGAATGGAGATTGTGTGTCATTTTGTCCCAACAGATCAAAATCCATTTGTGTGTGTGTCTGTGTGTGGGTGGGTGTAGGTGGGTGGATATATTGACAATTTTAAAACAAAAGTAGAAAAAGGTTTGTGCTGGCACTTAGGGTTTAAGTGAGAGAAAGCGAGATATCAAGTTGGAGAAAGAGAGAGAAAGAGAGTCAAAGGAAAATAATAATATTACCAGAGTAAACTTTTTGGATGGGGGAGAAAGAGCTCAATGTATGAACAAACCACACACACGGCCACAGAAACTACTGCCATATAGTTAAGTGTGGTGGCCTATAGGACAACTTTAGTTGTAAAAGGAGACCTTTCCTTGTGTACACATTGCGAAGCTAGAAGAAGAGTTGCCCGTAAGAGCTCTTAGGTAACACATTGATAAATACAAGAGCGAGAGAGAGAGAGAGAAAGAGAAAGAAGGACTTGCATCGTGTACTTGCGAAATGTGGACAAACTTTTGGGTTCCTTTTTTTCGATAGTTTCTCCCTGCAGCATCATCAAATTGTATACTTGTGTAGGAGGAGGGAGGTCGTATGTTTGTCTTCCTATTATAGAAAGATAGCTGGGGGTGGGCGAGGTCGATCGATGGGGTCTATACCAAAGTACACAGACAACCATGTATGCCCACCTACGTGTGTGTGTGTGTATCTCACGTATACCAAGGAAAAGGGATGGTTTTGAACCCCGTGGAAACATGGATACTTTCTTTTTTCTTAAGACTCCTATCATGATATGATGTGCCACAACTCACCCTCCCTGCTCTACATTTTTCTCTTACCTACACCAAAGAGTGTGAACTACACACACACACACACTCACATGCACCAGTACTGAGAGAAGTCATAAGTGCATGTAAAGTGTAGGATTGTGAGTAACGTCGTATGGGAAAGAGGGGAAAAAAGTCACTTTCACACACCGTCTACACACAAATACTTCTGCATATATGGCAGTCTCAACATGAAGCAGAGAAAGTTGGAAGGGAAAACTGAAGCTTTTTTCTCTTTCTCTCTCTTTCGTAGTTTTTCCGTGAAAAAACGACAGGAAAAGTTTTCTTCTTCGCTTTCTTTTCATTACAACTCACCTTTCGGCTAACTCACCTGTCTGACTATCTGTACTACTACTACTGAGTGTCCTTGTCTCCCTATCAAATGTACTGTAGGTATAAGTATATGATAAATGTGTAGACAAATCCTCCCTGCCTGCCTGGTCTTGTCTGTTCCGAGTAAGAAGAGAAAGTTTCATTAACTTTTTTTTCTCCTGGAGAGAGAAAGGAAATCACATAAAAAATTTCCTCTTTTCTATCCAATCTTCCATTATAGACTCTGCTCTGGAATAATGAGGGGGAAATGATGATGAAATGAGGAGAAAACTTGAGATTTTCTCTTTTACTCCTTTTATTACAGTTAATTTGTGAGACAGTGTAAAATTGAATTTAGTGAGAATTTTGCTTACACAAACTCATTTTCCTCGGTACATTTCTCCAAAAAAAGAAGGATTTATTCTACTGACTCTGCTTTATCTTTCACTTTCTTTGAACAAAGACAAATACAGGAAGTTTAGTTTTGGACAGAAAAAATTGAAAGCTCGTTTAATTTTAATGAGGCATGATTGTTGGTCAAGTTTTATGAGCCACTCGCAACTGTTTCGGATAATTAGAATTTGATAAAAATTTATTAAAGAACCTACAAACACACACACGCACACATTAGGGACGAGTACAATGGACGTTGATTGTACAGAGTCTTTCCCTCACTCCCGTAGTCATACAAACACACACTCAGATACATGTATTTTCATGAATGGTGACTGGCAATAAAAGTAAATGAGTCTCCCTGAAATTAACTCTTAATGATGAGTTAGGGGAGGGTGACGTAAGTAAAGGAAGGAAGTGGGAGCAAACAAGTCTATTCTACTATTCTATTTTCAAAAGCACACACACACACAGGCACACACAGCCAGGGGATACATATGTGAATTTCACACAATGTACGTATGTTAGTCATAGAGAGAGGGTGAATATCGGGTAGTACAAATGGGGAAGGGAGAAAGAGGAGGTCAGGACACAATAAAATGTGGAAAGGGAGGGAAGGTAAGAAGAGGGTAGAGACAGACACACACACACATCAGAGGAGAAGGAGGTACATTGACGGGTTGTGGAATAAAAAGGGATGAAAATCCAAAGTGGAACTTGCCATTTCCTGTTCCTGGTCGGATGCTGGGTAATAATTATGAGTCGAAACTACCGGGTAATTCACCCTGTTCGAATGGGCCACGTTAGTTAATGGAACTCATGGTCATCAGGGGTTTTCTTTTTTTATCGCACCCATCCACTCTCTCTCACTCACTCTCAGAGAGAGAGAGAGAGAGAGAGAGTATGTGTGTCTCTGTCTATCCTTGTCTCTGTCTCACTCACCAGCCAAAAGTAACCAACTCTCTTTTACGACGCCCCACTACATTATTTATGGATGCCACTCTATATTAGCACTTTCTCCATTCCAAACCCACCTAACTTCCATTCATCTCCAACCACCACATTCTTCTTCCTCTCTTCTCTCCCTTCCCCTCTCTTCTCTACTCTTCTCCAACACCAAATACCACATGAACACGCAAACATTCTCTAAATAGTTCTCTTTTCTCTTAAAATGGAAATCTTTCCAATGTACAGGCTCATCCCCATCTCCCACTCACAACATCCCTACTTTTCTTTTCACGCTTTCTCCCTCCGCTCCCCCGACTGGTGCGCATCACAATGGGACACAGAAAATTGACTGAAAATACTTTTTTCACAAATCAATTTCAAAAATATTGTCCTCATTCCTCTGTGTTGATGTTCCTCTTTACACAATTTCCGTAGGATTTTCTTCTGTGTGTTTATGACATGAGATAGGAAGAGAACTTAAAATCCTCCATTTTTGTATTTGCATTCATTGCCTGTGGATTCATTGTAGGCTTTGAGAAGGAAGGACGTTGATGTGGAAAATTCAGAATGGAAACATTGTCTTCTAAAATTCTCTCCCGCTCAAGTCTCCAGCTTTGGAATTATCAAATGAGAATATAAGTAAACACCAATTTTGTGTATTTGTATTGTGTGTGTCTACCTCGTTTGACACTATTCCTCAATTTCTCCTCTTTAACCAATCACTAATATTTACATTGGGTGAGTCCCGGCACGAGTCTCCTAAATCACAAATTATACAATGAGAGGACATACCCTCAAAATATGAACCATCAAACTTTGAGATTTACAAAACTGAGACAATAATTCAGTTGCCAATTTTGAAATTCAAATATGAAAATTCTCATTACTATTATTGACAAAAACGGAATTGAAGGAGGCGATGTGGCAGTGAAAGTATGTTGCAATTTTTGAAGCATCAAAGACAAAAATGCAAGCACAAGTGAGACAACACAGAGGGTTGGTCACGATGCTCTGAAAAGTGGGAGAGAAGAACCATTGAACCTTGTTATTTTTATTCTCATCCCTCTCAACAATCCTATCCTGAAAAAATATGTTGAATAGTGTGTGTCTGTGGGAAAGTGGAGGGAGAGAGGGAGGGAGGTTGCACAATGCTTTTGAATAATAAATTGGTTTAGAAGATGAGTGTACAATGAAAATTTGTATTACCTGCGGAAATGAATATAAAATAGATAAGGGGGGAAATGTACAGGCAGGAAACGCAAAGGCTCAATCCTAGGAAAGACAGAGAGAAAGTGAGAGTGAGAGAAGGAGAGGAGGGTAGAAATGCAGCTGAGGAGATTACGAACCCACCCACTTGACATTGGAGGACCCTCGCCTTTCATAATATTATCCCAGGAATTCTCAAGTGGTCCATATTCTGGATGACAACCTTCCCCCACTTCACCCTCACCCTCTCACTCCCTCTCTCTCTCTTCCTTCCACCCCAATTCTCTCATCTATGAGCCCTTCGTCCCCCTCATCTCATCGGAGAAAACAAAAGGATGGAGAAACTATCCAAAGTATCATCAGGAATCCCAATCTTGTACTCATATGAGCAGGGATGATGACAGCGTACGAGTAAGTGTGTGGGTGTGTACTGGAGATCATGTGGATCACTTTACAGCGAGAGAGTGTGTGTGTGGTGCTTAAATGCAATAGATTTTTATTTAAGTAAATTAAATCCAGCCCCCATTTACTTTAGAATTAAATTTTAGTAAACTTAAACTTATTGCAGAGTATCGTAGGAAAAGTGGAAAGAGTGAAAAATCTCAATTTATTCACGTGACTTTCTCTTTAGACTTTAAAAAGGTGAAAGTTCCTTCTTGTTCGTACAATTCCATACCATAATTCACACAAAAACTTTTTCTGTTTAATTCCAAATGTACAGAAAAAAGAGAAAAGAATACCTTGTCCTCGGCTTCATTGTTGGATCCCAGGCCGGATGAAACCAGGGTTGATGCCCGGGTCAAAATCCGACCGGTTAAAGTAGTGGCGGTTCCCCTCCAAGCTGTAACAATAACAAAAGAACAAATTATGAATAAACTGCACTGGCAATAAAAACTTTTCTTTTTGTGTATCCAATTTTGTCAAATCTACAAAATTTGATCTCTTATCCTTCATCTAGTTTACCAGTTTACCATTCCAGACATTTTTTAAAAGAATCTCCATTGCTCTTTCCTTCCCACAATCATCATTTTAATAATAATCATAATCGTATAGTCTGATGGTCAATTGTCCATTCAAGAAAAGAAAAGAATGTTTTAAAAAACTAAATCTCAATTTGAGTACCCCCCTCCCTTCATCCAAATTGGTCTCATGTGTTCTTCCCAAGAGAATGCTTATCATGGAGAAAGCGTCAGTGTATGATTCGACTGTGCAGAGGATGGAGACTGACCATATCATGTAAAATAAGGAGGAAGCATGTGCTATCGCTTCTAAAGAGAGAATCACACACACACACATAAATGTGGATATGTCTCACATTATATACATCCCCCATTCCAGGGCCTATGAGGGAGGAAAAAGAAATATATAATAGTATTTTATGTGACTTGGCAAAAGTTCAGAAACTCAAAGTGGTTTTTTCCTTCTCTCTCGTCTTCCTCCTACTCCCTTGTCTTCTTCTGAATTCTTTCCACTATCCCTCCCGTTCTCCTCCAGGCATTCTCATATAGTCATGGCACATGGCATGGGGTTGCCTGGACAAAGACGAAATGCTACAGTTTAAACCCTTGGAGGAGCATAGATTTTAGAAAATGTGTTTCCGCTTTCCTTCCTCCTTTTTTTCATTCTCCACATTACATTTGTTCCCTCACACACACACTTCCCTACATACAATCTATGTAAGTATGTAAGTACAATGGGGTGTACGTACGGTAGAGAAAGAGAGAATAATGCTCCGTTTGTGCCTCCTACACTTTTAGACCCTTCCCTCTCTTCCCCAACTCTATCTATCTAGATCAACGTCTTTACGATCTTCAATTCATGTGACTGTGAATTGCACGTAAATGCCCACACACACACGAACACACATCTGCCCTCCATTGCATTGCATTGCCTCAAAAGTTTGTCATACATTTTGTTCTCCCTACCTTCTACTTCCCTGCCATGTGAAAAACTTCTGTTTTCTGTCATACAAAATTTATAAAAAGGAGAAGGGAGAGACAGAGGCAGACTCCAATCCTGGAGAGAGAGAAAACTTACTTGCACAAATTTACAATACGACTATGATTTCAGGTCTATTTCTACAAAGGTACCAGAATATCTACCGTATATTCTCTATATTGAGCCGTTTCTCTTAATGCTTCACAAGTTCTCTTAATTTTTTCCACATTTTTTGAAATGATTTCAAGACTTCAGAGATGTAGAATTTAAGTTGAAATCCCAGAAAAATTAGTAAACCCAAAGTTTTTAGCTAGTCAAGTGGATCTTGCATGCTGGAATTCAAAATGGAAAATATGATATATCTATATATAGTTTTAGGATTTTATATGACGCTACCATTGGAGAAAGCGAGAGAAAGCATATTTCTTTAAGTGTTCTCCTACATCACCAGGATATCTTCACCACGGCCACACACACACACAACACTCGTCCCAATTAAATTTCCACTTTCTCCATCCATATCTTTGTTTAATATTATTTTATACCTATAAATGGATATGGTGTACATATATACTATACCACTTTTTACTCCGTTACCTCACAACCTTCTTTTTGTAAAGGAGGTTTCTTTTGCTACACATGTACTATGATATTTTATATGAGTGAAAAGAGTTAAGATCCAAGTCCCCGCCTTCCCTCTCCCTCTGTGCACACACATTCATCACACTTACTCAGATTGAAATTTATGCCGTTTACTTTTCACAACTCTGAGAAATACGGAGGGAACGGGAAAAACTCCAAGTAGGAGAGGAACCTTGAAAGTTTTTTTGGGTTACTCAAGATACACATCCATCTCTTCCCGCCGCTTCTCCTCCTCTTTTTGTATTATCATATCTTTGATCTAATTATCGTGGGGTAATCCATCAAATTTTAGTATGACAGAAACCTCCTTTCCATTCCTTTTCCCGTAGGGTACACATTAAGATTACTGTTACCTGGGGAAATGTATACAGGAGAAAGTAAGTCATAAAAAATGGGAGGGGAGTGCTTATTAAGAATATTAGATATTTTCAAGATTAAATTTTCAAGTTCATGTTTAAACACATTTTCTCTGGGTTAAGTAAAAGAGTTCTAATGACCCCGGGTTGTCATCGGGTGGGAGTTGAGTGACATTTTCCAAGTTTACTTTAATTACACGGAACAATTCGTTTGTCACTCAACTTTCCTCCTCCTTGTTGTGTGCACCTCGCATGCTATACTATGCTGGGCACGAGAGTCAAAAATGTGTACCTGACATGAAAAATTAATGCTAACCATTACGTAAGAATTTGATGAAGGAAAATTTTTAAGTGGCCCAGTAAAGTACGTCTTTCAAATATGATTTTCAATTTTTTTTGCAGCAATCAAAGGGACTACAGAATTTTTTAAAAACCCTTTTGCACAATCCATGACACACATTAAATTGAAAATAATGCTCAACTTTAGTCTTTAACACTTCAAAGGGGAAGAAAAATGGTTTGGAGAAAGATTGGGACTTTTTGTGGAGTCAACTAACGTCCATTGTACGGAAGGAGAAGATGAGAGAGTATTTAAAAAATCGACATTTTTCACCCACGACAACAAGGAAATGCGGAATCATAATATTTGGATTCAGATTCCTTCCCTCCCTCTGTGTGTGTGTGTTTTGGGGGGCTGGTGCTGATGATGAGGATAAACTGTGTGATGTGTAAATCCATGTTCCTGGAACACACAAACACCCTCCATCTTCTTCCCTTCCCCTCCACTCCCCTTCATCTTTTTCTCTAACTTTGCTAAATGTGAACGACCTAAGTTGACTACTTCAACTTGAGGCCATTCAGAGGGAAGTCTAACGAGCTACTATTGAAGAGACGTGTTCTGAATCATCAAAAAGGAAAAATTGTGTGTGTCGGAGAGGATTCCAAAATTCGGAGAGTGGGAAGGAGACCTCAAAGTATGTACAGTAGAAAGAGAGAGAAGATGGAATACTTTTACACAGTTGGATATTTTCTCTCTGTGAGATTTAGTGTGTGGGTAAAAGGGATGCAAGTTATGGCTTCACTCTTTAATGATGATCAGATCCTACTTTTACTCTTCAAGGTTTTTCCTTTTTCTCCACCCTCCATATAAAATTTGGAGAGAGAGAGGAAGAGGATGTGGAGAGGATGAAGAGGGAGTTTTTGCTTTTGGGTCCTTCATTACATTGAGACGTAAGGGTACTTGTGTGTGTGTGTGTGTCATGGCATTGGAGTGTGGGAGTCGTAGTCAATGTATTCCTCGGGTTAAATTCTTCCGGTACAAGTCAAAACGTGCTCTATCTTATCTCTATCCGAGGTTTCCTCCTCCCTCCCCTACTTTGTATGCACATATGATTGCCAAACCTTTAACAATCCAGCCAGAAGGAAAAGATTACGCTTCCCATCCTCCCCAATGGAGAAAGAGAGAGGGACAGAGAACTTTGTTGGAATAATTTATGTGTGTTTAGAACCATACTCCTACTATTGTATAATGGATTGTGAGGGAGAGGCAGAAGGTACAGGTTTAATTTATTTCTCCATTTGATCGTATTTATTTAACTGAGCAGTTGTTCATTGAACTTCCTTTCATACTTTCTTTTGAACGTCGTCCCATATCAAAACGTGAGTTGAACACTCAAACTTGTGTGGACAATGTCAGTTTATTCTATTTCTATTGTAGTGGCGGTGGAGGATGAGGAGCGTGACAAGGTATTTAAATGGAGTTGTTAAATTTATTTTTAAAATAGATTTTTTGTCGGCTGAGAAACTCCAAATAATTTAGGATTGAAAGCATCCGACATTTGATGATGTTGGCTTGATGAAAATTTATTCCAGGTACTCCACAATATTCTTTGTCTCCTCCCACTTTAAATTGACTCTGTCTCGATTTTTTTAAAATTACAGAATCCCTCACATATCTTATATAAATTGCAAGAAAAGAGGATGATGTACTAAAGTTGGGATTCTTTTTAAAGTTAAAAAGAATAAGAACTCATAAGCACACAATTAAAAAGAAACATTTGTAAATGCTGATGAAGAGATAACATGGACACATTACATTATAGTATGTACTGTACGGTTTGGTGAGTGGATGGAATTTTTTGAAAGGTTTTGACAAGGACTGCTCAGTTTGTACTGTACTGTGCAGAATGATGTGAAATGTGGAGTGTGGGTAATATATAATTGTTTATTAATGGAATATTTGCAGTTAAAAATATTACTATTATAATAGACACTTTAGAGTCGAAAGGAGAAATGGAGATATATGTATAAATCCATTCTGGTTTATTTTTAATGTTTTATGTGTCTGTATATTAGTATAAGTAGCAGGGAAGAACCGTATAATTTGTACATAGGAAAAGAACGTTCTTTTTTCGTATATCAGACTCCCCCATCCCAAGGTTGTGACAAGGTGTGCGTGAAATGAGAGTGCAAAATACAATGGTAGTAATTAATTCCTTGTATCCATCCTCCCCCCTTCAATAATATGCGAATAGGAATGGAAGTCTTCGTCTCAATGGATTTCTCAGGAATTTGTACATGTTCATTTTTATCTTGAATGTCATGACTATCTTCCATAACACACACACACACCAAAAATCATTTAGATTTTATCTGAGAATTAACCTTTCCTCTCGTACTCGTAGTCTTGCTAATTCTTGTTAAATTGACAGTTTCCGTCTTGTTCCACACACACACAACTGGACACTGACCACACACACGTATGTATGTATATAACTTAATTGAATATAATTGGGCAAAAAATGTGCAAACTATTCTCCCACGTGTATGTACAGATGTAGGCCCACCTGCCTCAACTCTCCACGTGTTGTGTTAATAAAGGTAATTTATGTAACAGGAAAAACTTGGTTTTTTGCTGATGGCAAAAAATCAGTTTCTTTGATTAAAGTGGATCAAAATTAGGATAAGCGAGAGAGATACATAATGACAAAGATGGATTAAATAATTTTGTCTTTCGTATTCCATATTTCTTTAACCCCTTCTAGTCTGATATGATCAGACTAATTTTGTTACAATGGAGCTATTAATGTCTCAAAGTGTGGATTGGATTTGGATGTCTGGTGTTAGTGTCTGGTGGTGGTATAATTACATGTTGACGTCCCTTCTAATTAAATAATTTCGTGTTTTTTTCTATAATTAAAGGGTTAAATGAGGCTAATTTTGTGGATACGGGTGTGTCATTTTCATTCAATTTTTACACCCGTGTTGTACAAAAAAACCCCTTTTTGTACGACGACGTGTGTGTCCTCCTCGTCATCAAAGAATGGACAAAATTATGTTAAATGCTATTTCATATTATGCATACTGTCGCATGGGTTTTGTACTTTTATATTTTTGTCCAGGAATATTTTACAATTTTTCCTCACCCTCCACAAAAGAACCATGAATGTTTTATCATTCTGAATAAATCAGTTGTAATGAGATCAGCATAGATGAACGTCTCCTCCTCTCAAAAAATGTAGGAAGGAGATGGAAGAATTAATTGAAGAGTTGTTTTTTCCCATCATGATGTAAGCCATGTTATAATTGTGTGTGTTGTATTTGTTGTTGTGTGTGTGTCTATCAAAATCATAGACTTTGTTACGATAATTATTATTATCATTCCCCTGGATCATTCTCAAAGACAATGACAAAAGAAAAATATGAGTTAAAGACAGCTAAACTATGGACATGGATGTAGAGTGGGTAGAAATAATTCAATCCGACATTACATAAAAAATACACGTACATACCATACAATCACAGATGAAGAACGGCCGGATAATTTTCTCCATTTTTTAAAGAATGACATGTTTGCATCATTAACTGACTGAGTGTGTCCACAGTTTTAGTTACTAATTCGCAACTTGTTTTGTACACATCCAAAAGTTGTGTGGGTTGTGGTCTAATGTGATTTCATCACATGTACATACGGTACACTCATTACAAACTGGGCTATTGTTTTGAAAATCTTTTTTTATTGTACTGTGCTTTGGTTGAGCGCTGTCGCGGATCCTGTGTGTGTCTGTGTGTGTCTGTATTTTTGTACTCGCAAGACTGGTTTTTGTACAAGGGTTTTTTTCTTAAAATTTTGCTGATTTATATCCAGTAGAAAAGATTTTTTTCGTTATTCTTCCTCAACATTGACACTGGCCCTTGAGGAAATTGCCCAGTGGTCATGAGATGACACTTTGGATGGGTAAATCTGTTCCTTTTTCGGTCCATCACTCATTAAGAATTAGTCATAGTTTCACTTCAGTCGCCTCAGTCTCGTATTACTAAGCGTATAGAGCTATTTACCTGTACTATCACAAAATTTAAAGAAATAAAAAACGAAATGATAGGTCCCTTGACGCCGCCCCTCCGCTGGCAATAATATATCATTATTGCTTTTTGTGCTGAACAAGTCACAAGTTCCTTTTGACAGCTGTCAAAAATTTTCTAACTTTGGTTTTCACCAATTTTCTTGGATTTTCCTTTGGACCCCTTCAACTTGGATACTCAAGGTATCATACAGAAAGGGGTAACTATTTATTAGAAAAATTTATACGATTTACATTGTTTTGTATTGTTTTTCTAAGCTGGAAAATCATTTTCATTTCTTCCGTTTTGTGTGCATACATTCAAATTGTATTTATTTATGTCTAATCTTTATTGAATGTATGACAATCTTATGATGGTAATTAAGAATAATTAATTACCCCGTTATCAATTATTTCCTTTTCATCATATGATTTTCTTTATGTATGTACATACATTAGTAGATGGCGCGGATAGTGGCACTAAACAGATCAGTATGTATGATTTATATTTTCCCATTTTCACATGTTTTTTAGTTTGTTGATCAATAGTAATGGGTCGTCATCATCATTCGAGTGAATCGAAGTCAAATAGGAGTCGTTCCAGATCGAAAAGACATTCCCGTGAACATTCCTCAAAGCAACGGTTGAGTAAATTGGAATCGTCTTTAGAGACTCTGACGGTTGCTGTGGAAGCACTTGTCAAAAATCAGAAAAGAGTAAATGATTCTCACTCTCGATCTCGTTCTCCCCATCATCGTCGCCGATCATCTCACTCGAATTCCTGAGAAAGACGGGATGTGATCCGTAAATCACCTCTATCAAATGATAGACGTTCTCACTCTGTCTTGTCAATTGAATCTCGTTCCAGTTCAATTCGTCTTCCCAGTTCTGAGAGAGACAAAGGAAAAGACAACTGAACAACAATCTGACAATAACAACAACGACTTTACGGATCACCAAGGAATCAAATCAACAATTAGTGCCCACACTGTAGCTTTGCTAGGTGATGGTTTATCTTCTCCTCCAAAGGTCGGAGAACCACTTGTTGATGAAGGTGCTGTCCTGTGGTCTGAATTTGCGAGATAGGGTTTAAATCCGGACAGTATGAAAAAATTGGAAGACCAATATCCAACTCAATCCAATGCTTTCTTTATGAAGCCACCAGAGTTGAATCCTGAAATTAAATTGCAACTTAGTCAACAAACAACCCCGAGGGATTCTCAATTAATAAAGTTTCAAGCTCAAATTGCTCTTGGTCTCTCAATTCTTGGATCCACTTTGTCAACTGTAGTTAACTGTACTTACTCAGCTTACGAATCATGAAGACAATCTTGTGGCAAAGTCAATTGGAGATGTTGCCAGGATTTTCTTAGACCTTCAGCATTCCCTTAGTCGTCACAGAAGGACTTTGACAGTTCCCAACGTGAATATTATTTCCTTGGAAATGAAGAATATGCTGTACACAGCTCCAATTGATGATTTGCTCTTTGCATCTGAGCTCTCAAAAAACATCAAAACCACCATGGAACTGTCATCGGTAGCCAAGGATATGGGCAGCTCAACTCCCATGATCCGTAAACAAACAAAGTCATCCTCATCAAAGACACACCAAGAGGTCTCGTCCTGATGACTCATCATCCACTTCCGCTTCTAAGAAGGCTTCTTTAAACTCGGGGCCCTTCTGGTCAAAACAACAAGACGCGGGGCCGGCGTTACAACAACAAGAAGACCACCAACAACCAAACCAAGAGGAGATGAACACTTTAAGTGACAAACTCGCTGGTCGTCTCTTTCATTTTAAGAGCAGATGGTCTACTATTACCCAAGATAATTCTGTCTTAGAAATCTTGGATGGGTATAAATTGCCCTTTACATCTACTCCTTTCCAGCAATGTTCCCCTTCCTCCAAACCGTGAACTCAATCAGAAGAGTACTTTACGGATCAGATGATCGATACACTTTTGGATACTGGTGCAGTGGAAATTGTAGAGGATGTTGAAGGACAATTTATCTCATCCATATTTCTTGTGCCTAAATCCACTGGTGGTTATAGATTCATTATTAATTTGAAATATCTAAATGAATTCTTAGAACACAACATTTTAAAATGGAGAACTATTGTACCGTCCGCAAGTTAATGTGGTCAAATTGTGAATTCGGGTCCATTGGCGTTAAGGATGCCTACATGCATATACCTATATACAAACCACATCGAATATATTTGAGGTTTAGATGGAAAGGCTTATTGTATGAATTTACATGTTTATGCTTTGGTCTCTCCACCACTCCTCGTGTATTCACAAAAGTCATGAAACCCGTTGTGGCTCATTTAAGGAGTCAAAAATTACTTTCTGTCATATATTTGGATGATATGCTATGCATATCAGGAAATAGAATCTCTTGTATTGATAATATCAAGAGATTCGTAAAGTTGATTGAATGGCTAAGATTTTTATCAACTATTCAAAATCGACTTTAACTCCTTCACGTTGCATACAATATTTTGGATTCTTGTTTGATTCAAAGCATATGACTCTTTCCCGTCCACAAAAGTAACGAGAAAGTCTTTTGTCAATGACCACTAAACTACTTTGTGGCAAAACACTTGTGATCCGTAAAGTTGCTGAAGTCATCGTAACTTTAATTTCTGCCAGTCCAGCAGTACACTTGGGTATACTACACACCAAACGTGTTGAAAGATGCAAGTATTTGGCCTTATCCAAAAATAATTCTTATAATGCTCCTATTGTATTAGACGATGGAGCATTATTTGATATTAAGTGGTGGCAAAGGAATATAATGTCAGCTCGTAACCCTATTAGACCAGACTCATTTCACCACGTAATATATAGTGATGCATCTTTGACTGGATGGGGAGCAGTTTACGGATCACTGGAGGCTAAAGCTTTTTGGTCTGAGGCCGAGTCAAAGAACCATATTAACTATTTAAAACTAGTGGCAGCGTTCAATGGTCTAATGTCTTTAGCAAAAAATTTGACTCACTCCCACATATTACTAAGAATTGACAATCAAGTGGCAATAGCCTACATTAATCGTCAAGGAGGGATTCAATTTCCTCACTTACACAATATTACTACGAATATTCCCATTTCAACATTGTTCAGTGACTCATGTAGAACAATATTGACCCAAGTCCTATTTCATTTGGTCAGTTTTTTGTCCTCTCAACATTAGCACTTTGACGGCCCCTGGCGGTGCCGGATGGAATTATGTGCCCCAAGTTGGCGGGTCAAAAGTGGTCCACTGACTACAATGAACAACTTTGCCAAGTTTCAAC
>WJFB01000917.1:0-42634 GCA_009870185.1 Pygmarrhopalites habei | reverse complement strand
TTACCTGCTGGACAAGAATTAGACCCTAACATGAAGGTAATCAAGTTGAACTGGGGAGACCTTCTTGGCAGTGCTAATGGTGGTGGTAATGGGATGCAGAATGGAGGTCATGGACTCAAAGTGTCAATGGTTGGAGGTAATGGTGACATTTCCGGACGGAATACTCCAGGACTTCGTTGTACACTCAACGGACAAGTCCCACAGAATTCAATCGTTCATGTTATGAACATCAATCCCTATCAAAACATCTTGTAAAGTATCGGATGAGAAAAAACAAAATTTTCATAAAATAATGACGGTATAGAGAAAGGTCCACAAAAATTTGAAATAAAATGAAATCTTGAGAGTAAGAATTTTATACTAGAATCAAATGAGACAAGACTTATTTCATTTAAATAATTGTTGATCTTGACCTAGTCTTTAAGTATGACTCAACACAAGCATGAGTAAGGAGGACACTCATCGTCAGATGACAAGGGACGATTGGCCAGTGGATTATCACAAACAAAACATGATGAATATCGAATAGGTTAAACCAAGGTGACGAAGTCAACGAAGAAAAGTCAAATGTCACCCAGTGGAACAGAATTAGGGGACCATGACCATCTTTTGTCACAACAACAACTCTGGTTTCAAGTATGACACTTCTTCTTGACATCATCACACCGTCTCAAATATTTATGCACTAATTATTTTTTCGCTACTTGAGAGTCCATCCTCCTCATTTTTTGAGAGAGAGAGAGTGATTATTTTCGTAATTTTAATTAGTCCTTTCTGTTCCCTCGAGATCTTTCATCATTCTTTGTTCGCTGAATAATCTAAACATTTTCATCACAGACTGTGATTCACAGTGGAAAAGGAGTGTGAAAATATTTTTACTGAAAAAGTACTGAAAAAATTCATTGAACTTCCGACGCATCCTTCTTCCTCTTACTTTGAGAGTTAACCTTAATCTAGACCTTCAAGTAGCATTGATCACGAATCACGATGTATTTTTGGACTTTCTCGATTAGAATCAAATTAATTAAATTGGAGGCTGATGTCTCAAGTTTCACTTGCATGAACAAGAGTCAAATCAAAGGATGAGCACAGATTTTTGAATAGAGATTGAAATGCAGTTAAATATATTATGAGTCCTTTTCCTTTCAGTCACGCTAATTCCATTTAATTTTGTTGTTTTTTACATATTTTTATATTTGAAATTTTCAAATCCTGCGTTTGGTATTCCGCATGCATTTAGAAAATCATTCAGAAAATTATAGGGAAATGCTTTAGAACAGTACATATTTCAAGGAATAAGTATAATAAATAGACCGAAGGAATAATTTCCACTTGTTCAATCTCACTGATTTCTCTCTTGACTGAACTCATGCCATTTTTTTTGTGGAAATCTACACAAGATATTTAAGAGAATTGTTTTCCAAAGTAGAAAAGAATGATGAGTGGACATTGAGTTACTTCAGAAGGTTTTACTCAAATTGCAACTTGTGTGTAATAATTTTACAACAAACTACAACACACACTGTATTTTTAAAGGTGTATTCTTTTTGTATTAATTAAACTTTTCCTAAATGTAGAAATTAAAAGTAAGCAACAGATGGACAGTATAATATTTAAATATATTATATTATCTACAAATTCAATATAGCAAATGGAAGGTATCCTATTTATTGGGAGATGGAGGCGAGGGGACTGAGGAGAAAGACGAAGGAGATTCCGTGGAGACTCAAGTGACCTGCGAATTCCTGCTCTTCTTTTGTAGAAAAGCCACAACCAGGGAATTTGCATTGAAGCTGTTCCTCGCTTGGCCTTAACTCCACTGATGGATACTTCTTAAGGGCTCCATTCTTCTTTCCTACTCCTTTTAGTCTGTACTTTCTCTTTGTTATGCCGTCTCTTCACATGTTTCTTCAAACCAGAACTTGTCACTGCGGCATAGTCACACTGACTGCACCTGTACGGCTTTTCCCCTGTGTGCGTGGCAATGTGGGTCCTTAGAGTGCCCATCCTTGAACATCTATAGTCACAGAGTGGACAAGGAAATTGCCTCTGTCCCGTATGGATTCTCAGGTGGGACTTCAAATGGGAGAGTTGTCTTGCACTGATCACAAGAATGAGGCTTCTCTTCAGAGTGGGACTTGAGGTGCTGCTTTAAATAATTCTTAGTCTTCCCTGCGTAGGGACAAAGGTCACACTTGAATTCCTTGACCTTAGAGTGTACTTGACTCAAATCTATCTTGATGCCTGCAGTGTGATTTGCACGGAAGGGACAAGGGGGACAGGAGAATGTCTTAGCATTTTCATGAGTCTTCATGTGTGAGACTAATGAGGATTTTAGCCCGGTTTTGTTATCACACTGGAGACATAAAAATTTCTTCTCTTTTGTGTGGATCACTTCGTGATCTTGTTCATTGGAGTGACCATAATCCAGTTTCGGGCATTTGCAGGGATGTTCTCCAGTGTGCGTCCGGATGTGAGAATGGAGCGTAGACTTGTGGGAGAAAGTTTTGGGGCAGAGGGGACACTCGTGAGGTCGTTCTCCAGTGTGCGTCCTCGTGTGCGTGGTCAGCTGAGATTTATAGTCAGCTGCATAGGGACAATTAAGGAATGGACACTTGAGGGGTTTCTCTATGTCTTCATCATGGGTCTTCATGTGAGACTCAAGTCTGCTGGGGACATTTGTTTTGTAAGGACAAAGAGAACAACTGAATGGCCTCTCGCCTGAATGAACTCCAGCTTCATGAACCTTGACACTATATTTCCACTTTGATGTGAACTTGCATTGGGAACATTTGAATATCGTCTCTTCTATTTTCTCAGTTCTTCTCACTTTGGGTTCGATTCCACTCTCCACATTCGATGTCATTTTCTATTCAAATAACAAATTTTTATCTATAAATAATTATTCTCATGATTTTTATCACTTTTAGAAAATTTTTTGATAAATATGTACAGTAAAAATTACCAAAATTTATTCACTTTCCGTCAATGAATAAATCAAAGGAAACGGGACCCTTGTTAAGCCTAAATGACTGGGAATAGGCCCTGAAAGATAAACAAGTTATTTATGAATAAAGCTTTGCCACTCATCGGGTTAATAATAATTATTCAATAATTACCCATACAAATTGGGTTTGTGTGTCTGTGTAATGAGCATTATGCAGAAGAAAACATGGTCTTTATTTTGGATAGCAGAAATATATGACAAACATAACTGAATTCATGAAATTAGTGGAAGGTCACTTACCGTGGTCAGTCGAAGGTCACAGGACTAACTTTACTCACTAAATCTTCCTTTTGAAGGTAGAAAATGAGAATTAAAAATAATTTTCAGCCTGAAAATTTCAGGACAACCAGGAGAATGAATCCCACCTTCCGTCCTTTTCTCACTCTTCTATGGCTATCAAACAAAGTAATTTTGTCACTTTGTGAGTCCACTGTTATTTAGCTATGACAGATGATCATTCTTACCAAGAATTTAACATCAATTAGCTAAGTAACATTAGTCATTTATCCCAAATAGACCAACTTTTAGCATGCATTTTTTTGACATTTCAACATTTTCAACATTACATGAAGAGGATGCGACAGGGACAAGGGAAACCTGAAGGCTCAATTTCTCTCCATCCATTTATTTAAATAAGTTGATAGAAATTTTCTTTTTCTTTACCAATTATTGTACAAAATCACAAAAATTAGCACAGGTCCATTCATTGGCTGTGTATCAGTGATTTGATGATGATGTAGCATGATCAGTACATTTAAATATGAAAAAAATATTTTATCACAAAAAACTTAACAAGTTGGGAATCCATTGATTGTACCCTTTGCTCAATTATTATTATCCAAGCCGAATAAAAGTGAAGGAGAGTGATAATCGTGAAATGTTGATTGTCAATTATTTGTTGGACCATTCACAAAATATGTGTTTGTGTGATTTACTCTTCTATGTATAGCCAAGTCAGGAAATGCATATAATTAATGATTTGGTCAAATTTTGCACTCCATCTCATGATCAATTTTCTTTATTGTTGTCCACCTGCGCTGCGTGCATTCTAAATAGGAACCGAAATCACTGTACGAGTAGTTTTTGAAGAGGATAGAAATTGACATGTATATTTTTTGGACGTGTGTGTGAGTGTGTCGAATATATTCAATGCAGGACAATGTGAAGTTCACGCATGAGTTCAGGACAATTAGCATTTAAAGGAAGGAAGGGAGAAAAATAACACATGCCATGCACACTTTAGAAAGAGAAAACTTGTGAATGAGAGTAAATATGAAGATATTTTTAGCATTTTTTGATTCTGCATGCAAATCCCTTTCAATTTTCACACTCTCTCATCCCCTTTGTCGGCAAAGAATGGGATGTACGCAGAAGAAAGGGCAAATATGCAAATAAAAAGTTCAATGGCTTTTATTATTATGAAGCTGAAAAATATTTAGAGAAAAAAAAGTAGGACAAAAAAACGAATCCTCGTATTTAAGCCACAACGAGAAAAAATCAAATCAAATTTTGGTTGAGTACCCAATCTATCGCAAAAAATCTTTGAACGGCGTTCATCTTTAACATATCTGGCACCCAGTGTAAAACAATAACGAACCATGTTAAATTAAAAATGACATTTAAATTGACAAATGGAGTGTTCATTCAAATAATTAGCTAATTCAAACAGTTGTACACATCTCAATTAGCGTGAAAGATGAATGTTCCCTTCTCTCTCTCTCTCTCTCTCTCAGTTTTTGCTCAACCTTGTCTCTTCTCTGTAGACTAAATGTGTCTTAAGAGTTAATTGATATACGGTTAAATGATACGTGATACGTAAACTACGTCTGTGTTTGAAATGATAAATGAATCACAAATTTTCCCCAGGCCTCATTGAACAGTCTGTAATAGTAAAAGGGAGAGATCCCAAGATGCGGAACGAAGAGCGACAATTATGATGCACAGAATAATTTAAGTCTCATTCAATTTAATTCAAAAATCCATTTGAATTCATCTTTACTAATCCCCTGTCTGTATTTGCTGTGTTTCGAATGTTCTATATGTGTAATTTAAATGGTCCATGATTACTCAAGCAGAATATGATGAATTTTGTTGTCTCCAATTAAATTTATTACGCAAAATGAAGGTGAGGATTTTGTGATATTATTAAATTCATAATAGAGACAAAAAATTGGGAAAAGTTGGCAAAATCCAATGATTAGGACACTTTTATGCTTCCTAATCATTTTTTAGTATCAAAAATCTTCAATGATGAAAAATTTAATTCAGTGGCCTCAATTGGGATTCTGACAGTCAAAGCAAAAGTCTCTTTTATTCCCTACTTTGTACACTGAGAAGATGTATGTATTGAATCCAATTTTTTGTTCAAATTACTTTTTAATGGAATGTGAAGAGGAGGAAGTCAGCCATGTGTGTGTGTGTGTGTGTGTATGATGATATTGAAATGGAATGTATGGATTTGTGTGTCAGTTCACAAAAATTACATTTTCTCCCTTTTCGACACACATCTCACTCATCCACATCCACAATTACTTTGAAGAGTTATTTGACCGAATAATTATTTCAATTCAAATCTCTCTCTCTACAAAATTTACTCTGTCATTCAGTGTGAAATCAAAATTTGTCAAGATGCATCATCACCCAACAATTTGATAATAATACATAAATAATTGATTCATCATCCCCCAACTTGAGCAGGGAAAGTCAATTTGCGATTTACAGAAAAAAATCACAGAGTTTTCAGTTTCTAAGATGCGTCAAAGCATAGAAACTGATTTTAAAAGATGGTGTAGAAAACATGTCAAATTTTTTAGTAATTATTAGCTGTAGGTCAACATGGATGGACCAATAAAAGTTGTAAGAGGATGTGAGACAATAAAATTTGGTAAAAATTGAGAGAGAAGGTCAAAGTAGGTCAGTATCATTAGCACTGTGTGTAATATCGTCATCGTCATCTTTTTATGCAAATTCCTGTTGTGTTCTTCAGAAGAAAAAAAACGGCAAGGGCAATGCCAACGTCAAGTTCATTGTCAATAACAAGAGAAAAACAAATAACAAAATTATTATTGTATTGTAGAGAGAACAATTAAATAAATATTATTATTATTATCATCTTGTCGGCATGCAACATTAGTCAGTTTGACACGATCACAATATAATACTTGTTCTAACCCTCAAGGACTACAACATTCCTTTGTTCCCTTAATCAAATTTATTTAAATAAGAGAAGAAAACTCTGCAAAAAATTATTTTGCATAAAATGTCTCCTAAAAATCGAATTAATAATTAATCCAAAGTGAGAAATGGATTAAATAAAAGAATTTCGAGAATTTCAATTTGTCCCAATTTTTTCCACTGCGAAAAACAAGATTTTCGGCATTTTACACGTCTTATATACTCTACCTATAGTCGTCAGAGAGGGTAAAGAGCGTAGATAATTTATGTGCAAAAAAGAGCCGACTGTGTATTGCAGTAGAATCCCAGCAAATATTTGCAAAAAAATATAAGTTAAGCCAGAATAAATGGAAAGAGAAGATATATTGTACAGCTCTCATATAAATTATAATAAAAGAGTACAAAGTCACATTTAAGTACCACAATTAACGTCCCCTAATCCCAATTATCTTTTTTAGAAAACAATTTTTCCACCCACTGCTAAATATGAGTCCACGTTTTTCCATACTCAGCCAATTGACATGTCAATAAAATTTTGACACAATTTAAATTACTTATGACTCATGACCTCAACGTTTTTCTCATCCAATTCAGTCTTCAAGTTAAATCTAATGCTCTTTTGTGGATATTTAAATTTTTCCTTTTATTTCCCATTTTCCAATTTACAAAATACATTGTACTCCACACACACACATCAGCCTCATTTTCATCTCAATTCTCACCAACCTCCTGTGTGTGTGAGAGAGAGAGAGAACATGTCAAAGTCTTTGACTCAAAGATGATGTCATCATCTTCAAAAATGATCCACACCAAAGTCTTCATTCCCATTCACATAAAACAATATTCATACCGTAAGTTTGGTAAAAGTGGTCCCTTCCAATTCTTCCTTCCTCTGAATCAGAAATGAAAAAAGTGTGTGTCTGTCGGATGGACACTAAAACAGGATTTACGGTACGACGAATAATGGTGACAAATAGAATAGAGGGGAAGATGGGCACGTATGACTGTACTAACCCGTAGCTCATACATAACATCAAAAAACTTTTTCCTGTTCTTCAACTTGTTCCTCCATCCATCCTTCCAACATTTAAGACATAATGATCATCCACGTAATCCACACACACCACATCATACGCAATATGCATACTTAGTCTACTTGGTGAGACTTTAAAGGGGGATGAGAAAAAAACATGACCATACAAAATCCAAAAAACAAAATCCGGTTTTACTCCCAACAAACACACACACACACACACACACACACACCATCATTCGATTCGTATTCGGCTCAACAATCAAGAGGAGAAGGGAGAACAACAAAAGTCATACATTGCAAATGCCTGACGTGGTTTACTGGCACACTTTCATCATCTTCATCTTTCTCCTCCTCATCTTCAGCTCTCTGCATGTCTTTTCCATCCTCCCAAAAATTCGTACTCTGAGCTGTATTCCAATCATTTTTACAAGATGTATGCACAATATTTTATGACCAATCCATGTGTACACCCAATTTACTGGCTTTAGTGTGATCATGAAAAACAATTACGAATGGAAAAATCACGCAATCTCAATTTTGGAACCCTCCAGCTCGGAAAAATTTGAGTCACTAGTTTCTTGTATTATTTAAGCAAATCATGGGTACTCTAAGAAGACTGAGTGGCGTTGAACTCTGACAACGATTTATTCAAATTTTGGCATCGTAAAAATTTGGGTTACTTTGATAAGACTATTATTATTGTGAGATAATTCCCTATATTGTATAATCGCATTCAACATTATCCTC
The DNA here is from genome assembly GCA_009870185.1 of Pygmarrhopalites habei. Classification (NCBI taxonomy): domain Eukaryota; kingdom Metazoa; phylum Arthropoda; class Collembola; order Symphypleona; family Arrhopalitidae; genus Pygmarrhopalites; species Pygmarrhopalites habei. The sequence goes on along the minus strand of WJFB01000917.1, from coordinate 34,670 downwards.
CCAATATTAAAATTATTTAAAATAGGATATCATCCTGTCGTCTCCTTGTCTGCCCCACTCCAAATTGTAAATTTTGGCATGGTTGGGCAGAAAAAGAACCAAAAATGCACGAATTGTTTATTTACAAAAAAAAGGTTACGAAATATTGAAATATCTACTTTTCATCCTTTTATATAACATTGTACTATGATGATGATAATATAAAGACGTTGATTTTGATTGATGACTCACGACTACGTCTTTCTTTCCTCTTTTTCTATTTAATTTACGAATAACAACAGCAAGCTGCCCGTCCTTCCTCTTTCCACGTCTGTGTATCTGTGTGTGTTCGTAGTGTGTGTGTGTTAGTGGGATTAAAAACCTTTTTTATTTCTCTAATGGGCTGAAGTGAAATGAAGTAATAATTCACGTCAAAAAAAGAGGAAATCCACACACACACACACACATCTACATAACTGCTTGCACGTCACAGTTTTACTCAAAATGTCCTCAATATCGAGAGGAGAGAGAGAGAGCCAAAAATCATAATTTGCACACACACATTCAGTAATAATGGATGTATAATAAGGACTTTATCATGTGTGGAAAAGTGTGTGGATTGCACACACACACACACACACACAGGTGTGGCTTTGCAGATGTGTCCCTCTTTAAAACTTGTCCCAATCCCAGGAAGAACCCAACTCCTTAATATTGAATAACAGAAAAAATTTCGGGGTTGGGACAACCCTTCTCTCTCACTCTCTCAGTCACATCTCACACACACACACAAGAACTAATCCCATATTCAGAGAGAGGAGACCTTTCCAACCTTTTTTGCATATTCCCCAAATTTGACGACACTCCACAGCTCCGTGAATTGAAGATGGGAAAAGAAAAAAATTATTCTCGGCACGCGGACTCTGTTTTCGTTGAAGCTTCTTCTTCTTGATCACTTGACGCATACTTACAAGATTAGATGACAATGAGATAAAAAAAATGGAGGGAAAAACATCTCTGGGCCATGTCTGAATCAATTACATTGTTGTTGTTACAATCAGAAGGAGAAGGAGAAATGTGTGTTCCCACTTGTAATAATACTTGGACTTAAACACTTCTCACGCAATCTGAATCTTCCATCCTCCTCTCCTCTCCTCCGCATCTTCAAGATGAGGGTTAACAAGATAACGACATGACATTCCCTCTGTACTTCTTTGTAGTCTATTCTGCCTTGTGAGGGAAAAGATACATTTTGGGGTTACATGTTAATGTTAATCTCTTTTTCTTTCTTGGTGTACCAAAAGTTGGTAGTTTGGTGAACACACGCAGAGATCCAGAGAGGCACGCAATGGCATATATTTTTCATACACGCACGATAAAATTACGCGTATATGTAGTAATGTTGGCCTATCTATAGTGGTATTATAATTGCGATTTAAAGTCATGAGCTTTCATTGTGTGTGTGGAGATGTATCATTTTACTCGTGTGTGTTTGTATACACACAAGAAAGGAGAAAAAGAGGCAATGACTTCCTGGCCATTTGCCATTCGAAAATTTTTGTGTGGTTTTACTCATATTTTTTGGAGGTCAGGGGTACTTTACACTGAAGGAATGATGACGAATGAGAGAGAGAATTCTATGTTTGGTTGTACATTTAAATAATTCGTCTCAAATTTTAGTGTAAATTCGAAATATTTTGTTGACACAAAATTACAAGAGGATAAAATCTGGACCTTCTTATAAGAGCCAATCAATTGGTTTGATCCGACGATCGACGTCCAAGTCCCACATCTGGCTTTCAATTAACAAATTGTATTTTCCACCCCACAATTATTATCGGATTCAACTCCACCCTTCAAGAAATCAATGTTTGTGGGCCGAATCAATTATAATAATTTTGATTGAGCTCAATTAATACAAAATCCCTCACGCACACACACCCCCAGTCAAAATTTAACTGTACCTTAAACTTTGTGTGTGGTTCTTATTTATTTTACAAAGTGGAGGGGATGTTAAACCATGAATTTTAAATCACAATTAAAAACACGCCACCGGGTGGTCCAATATATGAGTTAATGGTAATAATAATGAGTATTATAGTTTGTGCATGCTTCAAAAAAATCAAAATCTCAGGTAATAATATCCCTCAGAGGCTATCAAAACTTTAATAAATTAATGACAACAAGACAAGGAGGGAACAGGTAGCCAAGTGTTGTGCACACACACACTCGCACAGGTGATTGTTAATTAAATTCATGGTGGTGGTTCATCACCAATTCCAGTTTTTTCATCGGCTTCTTCTTTGGTCCAAAATATAATTCATCCCTTTAAACTTCCACACACTCTCCACGTTGATCAGTTTTACGGTAAAAAAACTGACCTACGGAATATAAAGTTGTACTCAACTTAGTTGCGTACTTTGAAAAACTGATGATGAATAAAAAAAATTGGGTGGTGTATTTTTTGAAGAAAAATTTGTATTCCACACCATTAAAAGGAACACTTCTTGTTCTGACGTGCTTATCTTCCTCAAAAATCTTTTGTCAAGATGGATTGTCTGGGGTCATCTCTCTCTCTCTCTCAAGATTTTCGTAATCAAATGTCATGCTGTGTATTTCAAAAAAATACATAATTCTCTGATAATCATTTTTATTTTTTATGACACTCGGAAGATAAAGAGAGAGATCTGTCCAAAATATTTTTTCTCATTTTTTACACAATTTTATTGACTTTTCCTTGATACTTTTATCTGTCCACAACTTCACTTTGTAGGGATAATAAAATGTACAGACAAAACTTATTTCGTGATTTATGACTGGTCGTCTCATGAATTCCAAAAAAGACATGGCCATGGAAGATTGCCATTTGTTGGCATATTTAAATCCCTGTTTAGTATTTACAAAGTGTTTATAGCGGAGCCGATAGGAAAATTTAGAAATTATCTATCATTATTTAATACTTGAAATGCCATTTCGGCTTTTTGAACCCTGCCAAGTTTTTTTTAAAAAAAATTCTTTTTAACCTGTTGAACCTTCTCTCTGTCTTTTCGGCATCTTTAAACAATTCAAATTTATACGTACAAAAAAATTCTGTTGTATAATAATTTACAATATAAGAGAGATGCTCAGTCAGAATACAAAAATTCTTTTGTTTTTTTTTCTCTTTTGATATCCCATTCACGTCATGAAATGTCTGCACATGAGGAATCCTCATTGAGTACGTAATTAGTTAATATCTTCGAGACAAAATGAAAAGGTGAGGTTTAGGAAGAATGATTAACGGGCTTCCCTCGACTGACTAAAGTACTTTAAAAATATTGTCAAGTTTCCAACTGTCTAGCCAAATTAGCACTCTAGTAATTAATTTTAAGACCATTTAAAGTATTTTTGATTTTTTTTTCGTAAAAAAACCACACAAAATGTTCCTGTGTGCTCCAATTACGATCAGTTAGTACACTAACAACAATTAAGAAGGAGGAGGAAAATATCCGTTGGAAAATAAATCAAAACTGACAAGGATTTAGTGATGGCCCATCACTGATGGGTGGCCTAATCACTGCACTACGTTAAATCATTTTCCAGAAAAATTACTTTTTCTTCTTTTCAAAAAGAAATAATTTAATGGTCCACTGTATTTTTTATCCCCCATTTTTTGGTTAATAGCTCGTGTAAATAAAAACTTTTTTGTTTAGTATGGCAGTGTTACTCCTCTCAAAAAAATTGTGGTCAAAAATTTTTATCGTATGTTACTCTTGACGTGGTTGGGTGCAGGGTAAAATATTAAGTAATGCTGTGCTGTGCAGTAAAGTTACATAAGTAAAGTAAAGGTCAAGGTTCGCTGGTGTTTCGATGACTCGATATGATGTTCATCCCCCCCCCCCCCAGTGCAACACACATTATACAAAATAGATTAAAAATGTAGGTCAGGTGAATCCCTTTTGCCTGTGTGTGTCTCATTTCTCTTCAAACCATTTTTCCTATTCCTAGTTTTCATATGATATTATGTATTATGTATCTACAGTGTAGTTNCCCCCCCCCCCCCCCCAGTGCAACACACATTATACAAAATAGATTAAAAATGTAGGTCAGGTGAATCCCTTTTGCCTGTGTGTGTCTCATTTCTCTTCAAACCATTTTTCCTATTCCTAGTTTTCATATGATATTATGTATTATGTATCTACAGTGTAGTTTAATGGAAGAATGAGGTCTATTAAAATTAATTTCAACTTCTGTGCTTCGTCTCTCTTCTCATCTTCCAACATGTGTTATTATATTAAGGACACGTGTGTGTGGATTTTGATGACCAAAATAAATAAAGTGGACATGCAAAGTTGAGGTAATATATTTATGTTGACCCTGCATTTATGCACAAAGTTGCAATATCTGTATTACGTAACAGAAATTGGTGCAATGTAGGAAAGGTTAATTAATTACCTTGCATGTTGAACAACAGAAGAGGAAAGAGATGACCAGGTGTCCATCGTTTTTGTAGCTTGGAGCGCCATTAAAAAAATGTTTAATGTGTCCTGTTGAAATATTGGATGGGTGAAAGAGGACCGTTCATCATTTGTTAATGACAGAATGGTTTCTATTAGAGTTAATACGGTTAAACGAGTGTTTTAAAATAAAATGATTACAATCCTACTTTGATTTTTTAATGTAAATGAAGAAAACATTTTTTTCTTCTTTGCACCCCCCAAAAAAATTCCTTTTTAAATGCTTGTGTAACACAATATTACAGGGTGAATGTGGAGCAAATTAAATCATTTTTACAAGTTTTGTTTTTTGTATTTATCGGCTTGAGGGTAAAAAAGAGATTTAAGTAGTACACAAAGTACTGTTGTTGTGTTGTGACTGTGGCCAATAATTATTGAGTCGAGTCATAATAGGAATTAGGATGGAAACTTCATAAATTATTAAAGGCTGGGACGCCGAAGTTTGCCAATAAAAAATCATAAAGACTGTTTAACTGGGCGAGTGAGTACGAGTGAGAAAAACTGAAAAGTGTAGCATTGATTATTCAAATACTTAGTTGGTGGGGCGTTTTTTCTTCTCTCTCTCTCTCTCTCTCTCTCATTTTTTTGCAAATCAGTATTCAAGACCCATTGCCAAAATTCTGTATTAAATATGTATAATGATGATTTCCACAGTTGTTTTAAATGTATTAAATCATAAAATGAAATCAACTTGCCAAGCCTTTCTTCCTCTTCATTTAATTGGTTTCTTGGAAGAAGAAGAAGAGCAACAGATTTTTCATTCTAATGAAGACATTGTTGGGAAAAGGGTCTCCCTTTTCCCTTTGGGATATGTTGATTGAGAGGATGGCCATCATCGCCCTGTCCATTTGGGGTGTCTTTTGGCCCAGGAAAAATATAACAGGACTTTTCTCAGACTGTCTTCCATAAATCCCAATTTAAATCCTTTTTTTCTATAAAATGGAAAAAGCCACCAAAAATTAAATGACATTAAATTATAAATACTCAGCCAATTTAAATGGATAATTAATTATTTAGTCATGGTCTCTTTTGTTACCCATGTATGATTAATAATTAACTGACAAAGTCTATTGACAGTGATAGTAGGGGTTATGTCGACAGTTCGGTTGTTTGAAAAATCCATTTTACTATTAAATGGATACCCGTATTAATTGTGGTCATAATAAGGATCTTAAAACAATAGCCAAAGACAATTGCATCAAATCGACACATGTCCATCTTTACGTATTTACACACATACACACACACACACACGGATGGAGAGTTCAGCCGCATATTATGTTAATCAATTTTTGGTGGAGGAGCAATTTAATTTGTATTTTATTACCCACATAATTAATAAATTCCCGTTAGACCCTCTCTGACTCAGAGAGACTCTGATTGACGCTCTCATCTCCTTCCCTTTCAAACAACCCACGACTTTATCATTGTTTGTATTATTGTACACACAATATAACACACACACATTGTGTGAGGACCTTTCATAAACTTTATGTTAATTACATCCCCATTACCTTTTTTTCACCTCAACAGAAAAACACACACACACACCAAAGTATTAATACTCAATACAAACACTTTGGAAAAATTTATTCAATTACACTAACAAAGGAGAAAATGTCTCCTCATCATAATATAAACAATGGTTCTCGATAGAGTACATAAACTTTTATTATTTTGTGTACTTTTTTATGACTCGTCGTCCCACATCCACAAAACTTTGCAGAAAAAATGTTGTGACAAGTTTAGACTTGTCTTGAAAACTGTTTTTAAACAACAGGGAAAGACATGACCTCTCTCTCTCGATCATATATTTTTATTATTCTCCCTCAACACACACACACGTTTCGGACTCCCCTTCCAGAAAATTATAGTGCGTGTGTGTAAAGTCAATTTATTGTATAATGGTTGAAGAAGGAAGTTACTGAGAGGTGCTCAAAATTTGTTGTTTTGGCAATAGCCGTACATCAGCCACAGATAGATTCCCCTTCGAGAGATTAAAATTCCTTGGTTGTTCCATATTATATCCTGTCCTGTATATTGATAAGGGGATGAGGATCATCCAAGAGAAGAGAATGAAAGGGGGGTGGAGACCCAAACCTCAACACATGCCTATTCAGTTTACAAGTCTATCATTATTTACAGAATTTTTTGAAGGGATATGATTACACCCTGAGAGGATTTTCGAGTAACAGGGAATTTCCTCCACAGGCACTGCTCAAAATTTAAATAGTAAAAAAAGAGGATTATTATTATGGATCATCTCGAGAGTCAGGAAGATGTTCAGCTTGCTTTCATCCAGTCCACTACCTGTCTGTCTGTCTACCTCTCTGAAGGAGGTGTGTGTGTATTAAGTATGTAACGTGAGGGATGAGGGAGGTTCACGTACAAAAATGATCGATTGCGAATTTACAGAAAAAAATAGTGCAAAAATCTTCCTTCGAGGTGTTTACACTAAAAAGATGATGATCCAGAGATGCAGGCTTTGACCAATCTTCATAAAATAATATTGTTAAAATAATAGACCAACGCACACACACACACACAGCCGGACACTGTCAAGATGATGGTGAACGTGAGGTGAAGACTGAAAGACTGAAAAGTAGCAGCAAATAGTAAATAATAATATTCAATGTTAAAAATTAAATACTCGGACTAGGCTCTTATTCCTTTGATCAAAATTTCAAGTGGATTTTGTCTAGTCCACACACACGGGAACAACTGGTGTTTCGCTTTAATTGTTTAGTGTACACACAGACACACACTTGGAGTGTACCTAGTAATAAAAGGGTTGTCATTCATATTGTTTGATCCATTGTTGACTGGGGACGAAAGATTTTGAAGAGAGAAGAGGAGTGTCCACTTATTCATGTTGGAAGGGTCATAATATATAAAACATTGGATCCAAATGTGTTTCAATTAGAAATTAGGATGAGTCTCTCATCATTGTATTGGCTGACTTGCCAATAGATTTTTTTATCAAAGTCATTCAGAACTCTTCTCCCTCCTTCCATGACATGCATATTCATTTTGTAAATAGACAAAGAGCGAAAGGAAATCCCATTTATTCTTTCCATGTAAGTCATCAACTCATTTTTCCCCCTTTTTGGAGATGGAAAGATTTTTCTCTTTCTCTTGTGGAGACACAATAATTCCTTCACAATTTGTGTATTGACTTTTCAATAATCGTCATTCATTAAAAACGTCAGGAGTCCGGGTCTTTGTAATCATTGTGTGTGTTGATTTAGAGAGAAGAGTAAAGTTCCAATCAATACATGTCTTGATGAACTGATTTTTTATTGTACTGAGAGGGTGGAAATTCCACGGTGGAATATATTCCACAGAGTGAGAACGGGTCTCTGTCAATCAAACCTCCTAGTAATGAATGATAATGGATGAGGTGCTGAGGGTTTAATACCTGATTCCTTCAAATTACGATTAGGACACTCGCTACTGATAAAACTGTGTATGAACTCGATGTGTAGCTATGTCGATGAAAGAAGAATGATCTGAATTACTGTCTGTGTGGAAATATGTCTGTTGGGAGACTTCACTCGGAGTAAATCATCTTTGATTGGAATTACACTCTTTCAACTTTTGAGTTGGGGCTGTGCCGACTGTGCCGGTCTTGTAATAATAATTTGGATTAGTTAGAGAGAACATCTCTCAGGGATGTAGGGTAGACGGAGGTGTACGCATCGCTTCAATCAACACCAACTACTGTTACAAAATAACATTCCATTATATTTTTAGCTGTGGATGTTTTGTAAACATGTAATTTTGTGAACGTCCATCCAATCTCTTCTTTGAGAATTATTGCTGAACTTCGACGCCACTTGACATTTTCTTCGGCTTTGTGGTACGTATGGTAGAAAGCTAATAATAATGATGATAATTGATCGGCGTCAAAGTCTAGCAATATTTTTGATCAGTGAAATCCTAACGCTCGTAAATAAAAATATTTTTTGAAATTTTCTCCACACTAGTGTGCAAAAAAGTTACCCCCTTCTTCCCAACAAAGTCTAAAATCAACTTCTCCAAAGGTGTTCAATATGTGACAGAAGAGAAAATGGATTGCGTACAAATTACAAGAGAAAGAGAAGAGAGAGAGGAAAAAGCAACGGGAATAACAAATTAGCAATTACACTCTACGAGACAACTTAAAGTGTATTCCTTTCAAAAGTATAAGAGAAAGAATTGTTAGAAACATATCGCTGGCTTGCAGGCAAAATAATGTATGTGCAGTTGACCCCTGACGCTTCATCAAAGCGAGCGGTGGCTTGCTGGAGAGTGAGTATGCTGCGATATAGTGTTACAATAATAGAAGAGAGAGGAGGTAATAACTATAATTTGTTGTTCTAACCTTTAAACGATGATTTTACGCTTTTATACTACCCATCATCCATGATGAGGAAAAAACAAGTTCTTCAAAAGTATCTTCTCTTAATTTAAAAAACTGTGTGTCCAAAGGTCACACCAACTTTACTTATATATAACTTTTGTACAACGATACTACCATACGAAATCGTTCAATACACACCAATATGTACTTACAAGGCATGAAATTTGGATTAGATTTCCCCAGGGGGTTTGAGTCAAATTGAGCATGATGAAAACACACCCCAGTCATCCATTACAGAATGGGAAAAGAATGGGAAAAAAGAATGAGTACGATTAAAACATGTAGAAAAGTACTGTGCATAGTTCTACTTTGATTTTTTAAATAAACAAAGAATTAATTTAATACTATGTTTGACCCTTATTTTATCTGTACAGTGTAGACACACACAAAATGTGTTACAACATTGAATGACATAACCTCTCCTTGATCTTCACTCTTGAGGGTTTAAGAGGAACACCCACATTCAGTTCTTTGAGAATTATTGATACTGTCCGACAATCTTTCTTCTCAGAGGAGAAGGAGGGAAATATATTATGTAGATTATGTACAAACGAAACACTTGACTCGTGGTATCGTTCCTGAAAATCCAGAAAAATGCGAAAATAAATAACAGTATCCATTCTCTGACTCCCCTAAATACTTCAAGAGAGAAAGAGAGAGAGAGAGAGAGAGATAACAGAGACCGTGTCAAATGATGGCAACACCAGATAAATTTTCTCCTGTTGGAAGAAGAAGATTATCAATATATCTTAACAAGAAGTACATCATCATATACACAAGTGGGGCTCTAAGTGGAAATAGGGGGCGAAGTGAAATTCACAATGTTATCAAATGGCGGAGATTTTAGCCTTCAGCAAGCGCAGCAAAGGTGAAATAACACTTCGCCCCTATTTCCACTTAGAGCCCCACTTGTGTATATGAAAATGGTATTGTAAACTCTGATTTTTAGTGTTGTTCATGTTGTTCTTATTACAAAAAGAGGGGCGAAAAATGTGCTCTCTTGATCAGATATCCAGACACACACGCATAGGTATGTAGTTACACATGTTATTATTGAGATGAGAGAAAGACAGAAAAAGATATCTTTCGCAGGGATAGTTAATGCTGTTGGGCATATGATCTTCCACTACTAGACAATAAACTTATTTTTTGACAGGGATTCTTGTACTGTGTGTGTGTACCGAGCCGACCAAATTGTGAATCCTCTCACGAATCTCCCCGTCTTGAAAAGTTATTGTTTGCAAATACAATGCAATGCATATCTGCACTGCTAAGAGTGGACTTCTGCTATCAAAATGTCTTGTCAATATTCTATCTATAAAACTCAAGTATATATTTTATAAAGAGAGAGACAGAGAGATAGGACTCGTGTCTTTAAATATAGTGTTATTCTTATCCTGTACAATTACAATGGGGAGAGTTTGTTGTGCTGGAGGAAAAGTAATGGTAATCAAAGAGAAAGATTCATTTCATACTTACTGTGTACTATAAATAAGACCGTGGAAAGACATGGTGGTCATCAATTCATACATCTCTCGATCATCATCATCATCTTGAATATATTATTATATTGTTTATGTCTTCTATAGATCGGAAACCGCATCTCTCGATAGTAATAATAATATCAAGACAATCAACAATATTCTTTATCTTTTCTCTATCCTGTATTACTTCTATCCTTCTTCTTATTGCAGTCTTTCAACATTCCAAAAAATGGTTGGATTTACCCTCAAGCTCACATTTTCTTTAACTCCTTTTTATTCTCCACATTTTTCTTTTAAAGTATGTGGAATTGATTGAATTTAAAAGAAAAAAAGTAGGAGGATTTTAGGAAATAGTCAGTCTCAAGACTCGACGCCGCTTACTGAAATTCTGGACGGTTTGCACTACTGAAAACTACAGGCATTCGGAACTCTCTGCAGTTTTTAACTGCAACGAATTTAAATAGCTATCAATTGTAAATAGCTTTTATTCCAACTAATTAAACAAGCATCCCATGTCCATCCTCTCTTGGATGTAAAAGCGGAACGTAATTTTGCTAATTACAAAAGTGGAGGAGGAGAAAAAAGAAAAACGGAGCAGTCAGGTTAGGACTGAATGATTAAAATTGAGGATCCAAGTCAAAGAGCACATTGAATCGAAGCAAAGCAGAGGCTATAGAATAAAGGACTCAATAACAATGAAGATTTTGTATGTAGGTAAAAGGTACAGTACAATAAAATAAAACATTGTACAGTATATGGAATGTGAGGATGAGAGAGTGGACATAAAGTCAAAAAGATGCAATATAACCCCTACACATAAATACAAAACTCTAATCACTTTTAAATATGGAGAGAGAGTCCATCTTCCCCTTTTCACACACTAAGAGCTTTGTTACTCTCAAAGGTGGAGGAGGGGCAGTCTCAAAATTTTTGCACTTGTTTCTATCAACAGTTTTTGTTAACATGATCAGTTGTTGGTTGTAAGAAGAGAAAGAGTTTACAATAAAATATATCCATACGAAATTAATGACGGTATTGTTGCCGTGGAGGATTTACAAAAGGAGGCAAAGTCTGACTTATTTAGTATGGTATTTAAGTATGTGGGAAGGCCGAGTTGGTGAACATAAACAGCAGGTGAATCTTTTTAATCTTCATACTTTGCAATATATAGATATTAGATCTCTCTCTCCTCTCGTCTGTCATACCACATACAATGTGTGGTAGTAAGTAAGTCTGACTGAGACTGGGATATACACTCTGTAGTAGCCGCTTGACAGTTAGGCTAAGGCAGTCAGGTGAAAGAGGAGATTCATCTTTCTGAGGATGCCCCTCTCATCATCATACACAACGACTCTCCTCAACGTGTGTGTGTGTGTGCCACCACTGTGTTTACTGAGCCTGATGCTTTTTATATACAGAGACGGACAAGTAGAGAGGTGTACATACAAACTCTCACATATCATATCGTATATTATTATTATTATTCTAAAGTTTATGGGTTGGTTGGTTAGTAAGAAGAAGTGTAGATGATATTATGCACGCTTGTCTGACTCGTCGGGTACAGAAGAAGGAATCTACCTCTCTGTTTGAAGTATGTGATTTTTTGAGAGTATGATGTAGAGTCCATGTGTGTGTGCCTGTATTAGTTAAATGGCAAAGAAGTCACAGAGTCAAAAGGAACGAACGAAACCAACCGGCCAAATTGCACCAATCTGCACTGCAATGAACATATACGCATCTTGCAAAGCAAAAAGATCTTCTTCTTGAGGTTTACTCAAGACACTTGTGAAGAACTGCAGTCAGAGTCAGTGTGTGTGTGTGAGTGAGTAAGCGAGCCAAATAATAACGGTCAGTAGGTTTCTGAGACTTAAACAGGAAATACAAGATTTCCAGTTTTCTTACGCAAAGTGGGATCCATCCAAAAAGCAAGACTATGTAAGAGTGCATGTCAGACACGTACACACGTAACAAAATATCCATTCATTCTGCCAAAAACCAGGTTATTACATTTCAATACTGAGGTTGAAACTGAAACCGAAATTTAAAAAAACAGAGTAAATAGTTAAACTAAAAGGGTGTGAATAAAATTAATTTATTGTGAGTGTGGATTTTACCTGATGATTACTTTTCGGTGACTGACACGTACGGACCACTAATTGAACTGTCAAAAAATAAAATGTGACCGGTGAATTAATAAATTTATTCTGTGGATTGATGATGAACTTGATTTGACTTGATAGACTCTATTCCTGTTGTTGTTTTCAAGTTGTCAGATAAAAAATCAACAGACTAAAAAGAAAATCCGGTATTTTGGTGTCGAGCGGGCAAAGACAAGGATTTTACTATTTTAATCAAAATACTCAAATACATTCTTACACAGACCGGACAACTCGGACAACTTCAACTAGATTGGAAAAGAAGAAGATTCGTCCTCCAAGAAGATTTTCAAGTTTTCTGCCCATAAGAGTAAAAAAGTGCATCTACAAAAACATTTTCACCGACAACGACAACCTTAACCAAGAAAGACGGTATAATATTGAAATCGAACAAAAAGATCCACACACAAACACCCTCGTTTCAAATCAAATAATACATAAAAGAAAAGACGATTGTTGCTGTTTAGTGGTGTTAGTAAGTGAGTAAAGTAACCTGTTGTTGTTGTCTTTTTTACATCAAATGAACGAGCAGGGTTAAACCTTGCAGAGCTTGATTGAGTTTATCATTGTGATTAGTGAATTGTATTGCATCTACAGATTTTGACATCATCACAACCAACCACACTGGCATCATCATTTTCTTCTTCTTCTCACCACCACCATAGTTGATGTTGGATCATTGCAAATTGTTGCAGTACATGAGCTGATCTTCATTTTTTTTGTTCTTGTTTCGCAAGTTGACTATCCCCTGAAAAGTCAAAGTTAGTCAGCCTCCATATTATATAAAATAACAATTGTGTGAATGTGTGTGTGTGTACGTGTAATATATTATCATCTTTTTGGTAAAGTATTACGACTGTCGAGGAATACAGCAACTGGTATTACCCACCCATCTTCTCTCTCTCTCTCTGACACACACCATTTGATTCAATCGTACAACTACCACCACCAAGTATTATATAGGTAATACTTGTTTTGTCCTGAAAATCGAATCGTGTACTGCTGAAATGTGGATAACCCTCTATACTACTACAAGACACACTGACTAGTACCTGTACCCCTGTGTCTTCTTGAACCAAAAGAGTATAGACAACTCATCTTGTGTTGTTGTTGTTGCTGGGAGCAATGACGGGGAAATAAGGACGTAATTTCGTAAAGAAGATTTTCCACCTTTTTCTGGGATTCTAGTGCAAGTGCTCAAGACGACGACGAGTTTTGTTGGTGTGTCTTGGACAGAGAATCCTTCTCTACCTCTATCTTCTTTTTCAATTTTTTTTCAAAAAAATGATTGTCCACGTCAACTCATCCTCTGTATAAAAAAAAAATTATTATTGGTGTGCTACAGGATTGAATATTATTTATTTTTAAAAAAGAAGAAATTTTGAGCAAGTGAATATTTTGGATCAAATCTCTCAACATCCGTGTGTGTGACATCAAAAGGAAAAAAGAGTGAAAATGTAGAAAAAGCTATTTTCCCTTCAAGTCATCCAAATCAGTGCAAAAGAGAGAGAAAAGTTGGATTTTCCTCTCTTCATCTTTTTGGGGAAGATGATGAACCGTGTTTATGGGGAAAAGTAGCAAAAAAGAAAAAATAAATAATTGAGAGAGAATAGTGTGTGTGTCGAAGAGATTTGTTTCCACACTAAAAATCAGTGTGTGGAAACAAAATAAAGTGTATAATATTAAATGATGATGAAAAGCCCGGAATCATCATCATTAGGTGATAATGTGTCATCGAATAATCAGTGGCAGAGGAAGAAGAGGAGGAGAACCTCAGTTTTCAGTGTGGATTGTTCGGAAGTTGAGGAGAAGACGGGAAGAAATGTTGTTAAATGTTCAAAATCATATTTAAAATGTACTCAGTTATCTCCATCCTCCATATTTTTTCTATTTTGTGTGTCACTAGTAATTTTATTTAGTCAAGTGAATGGAGTTTGTGTGTGGCAACGTGGTGGCGGGTTTCGTCTGGCCTGTGGGTTCAGACAGTCAGGTTTATTTCGGATAAGGAGCTTGGGAGGCCTTAAAGGCTGGGCGGGTGCTGGGTTCACAATTGGAGATGAGGATGGATTTAAAGATTCTTTAACTAATGCGGATACACAGACGGTAAGTGAAGACAAGTCATCCATTTTTTTCAGTAGTTGATTTAGTTGCTAAATTTTCAAAATGTCGAATGTCTCACTTGACATTTTTTTCCAAAAAAATTTTCTCCCACTGTGTAGAAAGCACAACAACAACGTCAACAACAACAACAGCGAAATCGTGGATTATTCTCCGCATTCTCTCCTCCAGCACAACAACAACAACCACAGCAAACTTTTCAACAACGTCAAAGTCAGTATCATCGCCAGAGCCCCAACTCTGTATACAATCGTCAAAATGTATTTGGCCAGTATAGTAATGTTAACGTTCAGAAGGCACCCAGTCCTCAAGAAATTGAGTCTTTGGCCCTTCAACAACAATTACAACAATATCAAAATTTACAACAGCAACAACAATTACAGCAGCATCAAAAACTTGTTGCTATTCCCCAACAACAGCAACAATTACAATCCCAACCTCAACAACAACAACAAGAGGCTCTAAGTCGAACAGGACTTCAAAAACGGTCCAGTTTATGGAGATGGCCTTTGTCTTTATTCCCTCAACGTCGAACTCCAGGAGGATCGACTCAACAACAACAACAAAATGTGATTTCACCCATCCCAGTTCCAGTCCCTGCCCCTGCATTCAATCATTTAAGGGGTTTAAAACGAAGAGGACCATTTCAAAATCCAATTAATACAATCCCAAGACCACCTTCTACAAGAGGAGGAGGAGGTAAATTCCGACCACACCAATTCTCCATAGCTGGATATGGTCCTTACAACATAGCAGCGATCCCACAAGGTCAAGCTATGTCAAATTTCCCAAATTTAGCAGCATACAATCCTCAGATGTACGGAGTTGACTCTTCATCCCTTGACCCACAAAGACAAGGAGTGCCATATTTCAGTCCAATGCCCATGGAAGAACAAGATCCACTCACTGCGGACGAAACAAAGGATAATCCAGCAAGTGTTGTCAACAATCGTCCTTACGGTCTCAAATTGTTGGAAGGGTCAGAAAATTATGGGAAGAAATTTATTGTTGGTCAACTCCCACCCGCTGCTGAGTCACCCGACTCGGCTGGAATGGACTCTCAAGCCCAAAGTCCAGAAGATGATGATACAATCGCAGCAGCCACTGCTGGTTACGATCCTAATATATTCCCTGATATTTATTTCACAACAACAACACCAAAAGACAAAATCATGTTGTTACCAGATGGGACTCTTGCCAAAAAGATGCTCTCTTCCTCTGAGTCTGATTCTCCATCATCCAGACTGAAAAAGACTAAAACTAAATTGAAGAGAGTCAAAGTGATCAAACATAGGGATCGAGGAAAGACAGACAGGAGAAGGAAAAGACCAAAGACGACTGAAGCTTCACTGCCACCCCTAGAAGATGAGGTCACATCCGATGAGCCAAGTCAATCTTCTACAAGTACTTCCACAAGTACAAGTACTAGCAGTAGTACAACTCCACTGTCTACAACAACCACAACAACATCCACCTCCTCAACTTCTACTGTCCCCAGTACAACATCAATGGGAACAAGTACACACCGTGGCCCGGATTTTGGAGAAAGTATGTACTATCAACCAAAATTCCAACCACCATATGAAAATCCAGAAGATGCTCTCATGAAAGAAGAATACGAAAGGAATTTAAGGATCCTTCAAACTCTACGAAAAGTTGCTGCTGGTCTCAAACCCATGACAACTTCTACAACAACAATCCGTACTACAAGTGTCCGTCCACCAAAAGATGATATTGATGAAGGGAGTCAATCAGTGCTCCGAAAATTCCTTGGACCACTCATAACAAATGGTTATGATCCCCGATTCCCTCCTGA
Source organism: Pygmarrhopalites habei (assembly GCA_009870185.1). Lineage (NCBI taxonomy): Eukaryota > Metazoa > Arthropoda > Collembola > Symphypleona > Arrhopalitidae > Pygmarrhopalites > Pygmarrhopalites habei. The sequence goes on along the minus strand of WJFB01000917.1, from coordinate 18,219 downwards.
CCATCCAGTTAATCGGGATAAATTGAAATATTTGACAACAACTCCATCAACTACAACACCCGGTTCTTTCTTTTCATACAATAGTTTCTATGATCCAAAGAATCATTTTAGTAAAAATAAACATCCATTCAAATCTCCATCCCCTCCTCCGTCGTATTCTCCTCCACCTCCTCCAAATTATCAAGGTGAAGAGGAGACCAATGTAGGTGGGATGGGAACAGAATTTATACGATTGGATAGTACAGAAGCTCAAACCCTCATCAACAAAACTAAATCTTACAACAATCAATTTTATTCTCATTTCAATAAAAGTTCCCTTCCATCATCAACTGAAGGAACATCACCAGATATTTACTGGTATCATGCTGCCACAACACAACAATACCCACAAAGAGTTTTACCTGAACTCACCGGGTCAAACTATTGGGCTAAAGCAGATATCCCCGATAGTTTCACTACAACTGTTGCCAGTGCCATGAAATTTGACCCTTCTGCTGAAGACTCATCTCAATCTCCTCTTCTTTCGGATATGACATCTCCCCGAGGTTTTGTAGGGATTTACCGAACCCCAGATCCAGACTCGGCTGAAACACGAGCTAATAAACAATTGAGGATGAAACAGATGGACACAGCATTAGGGACAAATGATTGGGAATCTGGAAGAACATGGGGAAGTAGTTATATCAAATCGGATCGTTTCGGTCCTGCTCAAAGTATTGATTTTGTCACGGATGACAATTTCAAATCACCAGATGATTTCACTGAATACCCATCAATCCTGAGTAACAGAGCGAGTGAAACTCAAACTACAACAACAACAACTCCAGAGCCAACTACAGTAGAACCAGTGATGACCCGTCCACCCTCAAATTATACTCATGCTCGGAAACACAAACCGAGTGAAACAGAGCAATCAAAACAACATGGGAAAAAGTACCGATACAGAGTTAGAAGTACAACAACAACAACGACAGAAAGACCTGAAAGGATTGTGACCTCTGTCAAATCATCCATCACATGGAGAGATAATAGTATTGAGAAAATGGACTATGTTGACACGGCTGCGTCAAGTACAAGTGACAGAATTGATTTTGATCCAATTGGAACTGGAGGAGGAAGAGGAGCAGGTGAAACAATGCAATCAATTTTCCCTGATGGTGTTCATGATGGAACAAGATTACCCGATATCCCACCAACACCATTTGCAATTCAACCTTTTGGTCAACAATTTGACCGGGAGGATGTCCCAGACTTCCCTGACAGGGAGAGGGAATTTGAGCTTCATCAGAGAGAATCACACCACCAACAGAATATCCATCGTCATGAACCGGAACAGGAACAACAGGAAGTGACGACAATTATAGAACCAGAAATGAATTCAGAACCTGGTTTCGTCTCCCCCTCAACAAAAGGGATGCACAAAATGTTGAAGGAAGTGAGTGAACTTGCAAATAGTGCTAAGAAATCGGTGATGGGGATGAGACATCGGGAGCATGAACGACCTCGTCATCGGGAAAGGACAAGGATTCCGGAACTGAGTAGGGATGAACAGGAGGAGGAGAGGCAGCGTGCTGAAGAACAATTGGTTTTTGTACCCAAAGGTAAGAAGACACTCTTAATAAAATATCTCATCAATTTTTTCTATTGAATTTATTACACTCTTCACTCCCTCCCTGTGTCTATGTGGTGTGTGTGTGTGTGGATTATGCGGAATATCTGGGCCAATTATGCATGTGCTTGTTGTTGTTCTCCTCATCTTGTTTGTTGGACATACACTACAGACACGCATATACAGGCTACATACACTACACTACGTGTCTGAAATGCGCCCAGTTTTGTATTCCATTTGGTTGCAAATTGTATTTGTCTGAGTCGTTGTCCTCCTTCTTGTATTAACTAACAAAATACACTAACAGAGTGTGGTTCGATAGGAAAAAGAGAAGCTTCTTCTTTTTCATCATCTCCTCCTCAATGTTACAACTTTCATTGGGGGTGATTTGCATTCAGAGAGAGGCCTCAGCAAAACACATTTTCTTGTTCTGTCTCTCTATGTGTGTTTTTTTTTCTTTTGGACTTTTGCAAAATGTCAATGCCTTTTGTAATTCTTAATTCTTTTTGATTCTCAAAGTTTTCATCGTATTCAATTCCCTCCTTTTCTTCCAATGGGATTCCAAATAAAAATTAGATTAATGTTACGATTGTCCCCTTTTCCCCCATTGTCGGTATTTTTTGATGATTCCGACCACAATTCGAGAGCGAGAGGAATTATATCAAGTCTCGGACACTATTACAAATTACTATTCAGTTTACATACATTTGTAACTTTTTCCTTGCATTTTTTCATTGGAGGCAGAGGAGAGGGACAGACAAGATACTTGATCTTGATCTCATTCCCTTGACACTCACCAAAGACTTTTGGGTAGAAAAAATATTATTTATGGTAGCAAAGTCCTAAGAAAAATTCAGAAAGAACAAGTGGAGGGGTTTTTTTCCTTGTTTTTCCCATGCTTTTCACTCTTCCATTTCATGGAATGTCTCAGAGTATGTTTCCCAATTAATCTTCATTTAGTGTGTAATGAAAGTGATACGAGAGAGAGGTCTAATTTTACGTATGTAGTATAGAATGAAAAGAGAGTTTCTTTAACAAGTCAGTACAGTAAGTAATAAGTATATATAGTATGTAGAGAGAAGAGGATGAGTCACATAAGCAGAAAAAAAGGGAATGGGAACACGGTACATTGTGTAAAATTTATGAATTAGTACTTACGATTCCGCCCCTACATTGTCATCTCATCCTTCTCAGAGTTAGAGAGAGCGATTTCTTTGAGTCTAATACACACAGAACTGAAGTGGACTCAGAAAGAGAAAGAGAGAGAGAAGAATAAGGGTTGGGACAATTGAAATTTTCAAAATTAATGTGCCATGAGAAATGGGGGAGGAAAAAGTCTTTGGAAAGAAAGAGAAGGGGGGAGTCTTTTAAAGAAAAAAGGCATTAAAAAGCGGCCAAAAATCTTTACTTCCAACAAAAACTTTACTTTTCAATTGTGTCTCCCCGACACACACACATACACAATAGGACAAAAAAAATCTCAGTCAGGTGAATAAAGTGAGTTGAAAAGAGAATTTTATGAATATTAAATAACTGTACAGTTTTTGCTCGCCTTCACTGTCCACCCTCTTCTTTTCATTACTGAACAAATTTAGAGAATTGAGAGACAAAAAACTTTTAAAATAAATTATATTAATAAATGGTTCCGAAAACTAAAGAGGAATTCATTCTGTGTGTTTGCAGCTGCTACTATAATAACTCTTTAATGAAACGAATCACAAGAATAGCAGGAGAAGAAAAAACAAGTCAATAAATATGTCCTCAGGCCAAAGTTCAATATTAAAATAGAAGTAGAGGACATGAACATTCCTCGTCATACCCTAGAGAGAGAGAGAGAAGAAATTAGAACCGGCTCATCATCCATCTTTCTTCTCACCTTGCAAAGAGGATAAATATGGGAGTAAAATAGGATAAATTAATTAGTTCTCACTCAATTAATTACTAAATAGTGGAGCGGCGGCTGAGGCTGTGGCTTTTGTGCGAAGAAGAAGGATTTTAAAGTTTACACCTTCTCCCCTCTAAATAGAATAGAATGAAACGTTGTCTCTTTCATTTCAATTTTTTTTGTCTCCTCTTTTTTGCGGCTTTTGTCTCTCTCTCCTTCCGTATTGAACTACATCACATATGATAATGACTGTATTTTTGCATGTGTGTGCTTCATGTCTTGGGCTACAATGTACACTAGTACACAATACACAAGTGTGTGTGTTGTACAAAACAAAATACAACAAAAATGCCTCCAAGCTTCCAGCACGTCCCTCCACTCTCTTCTCCTTCCTATACCCACAAACCAAAATGGTTAATTTGTATTTGACAAAACAGCAGGGACTTTTCCTCTCACACACACCATGCTGTGCTCAACTAACCAAAAAAGCCATCAAAAGCTTTTTGGACACTCTCAAAAAAAATATAAGTCAGTTCTCCCTTTCTCTCTCCTCTCCCTTTACAATACATTGTATTTGTAACCATTCAAAAGGGATTTGGTCAAAGCCCATCATCAGCTCAAATTGTCCATATACAGATATCTGTATCAATCTTTTTTACACTCACAGGTACTCACACAGTCACAGACACACGCACACTTTACACACAATGACAAATAGACTCTTTATATATTATGTATTTTCTTAAAGTGCATCTCTCCCGGTGAAACAATTTCAACTCCCAATTTTTTTCCTAGAGTAGAGTAGTGTGTGGCCATTTGTAGGATTCCTTGCGGTGATCTTTAATACACTGTGTAAAAGTGAAGAGAGACCGTCAGAATAAGAGTTACACGTCCAATCTATGTTGAGTGCACAGTTGTGGCCTCATCCTGATGATCCTAATTACCACAGGTGAGGATTGAGGAGAAGGAGGACGAGAGAGCAAAAGGAAGAGTTACTTTTGTGTGTCTGGCTGGTGGTATTTTTAATGCTAATGCTAATGCTAATTGTGGCATGGCTTTGTCTACACTCTACACCCATTCAGTACAGACTGTGTACAGTGTAGTGTATGATATTATTATTATCATATCATGGTGGTACACTTGCTTGGTCGTCGTGACTCCCGAGCTTGGGTGACGAAGACAGTGATAAAGACAGGAAGATTTAGAGTAAAAAATCACCAGACGTTAACTAACTTGGTGTTAGTGGAAGCGTGTGTGTGTGTGTGTGTGTAGTTAGTGTTGATGATAGTGACAGATCTTTGCAAAATAGAGACAAAAAAGTATTGCTTTTCATGCTCCTTCTGTCAAATGACATGGGAGCGTCAAGAAAAAAATAATACAGTCAGACTGTACAACATCTCAGCTCATTCAGAGGAATGAGGACCGGGGTTGACCGCCGTTTTATACACACACATTCGCACGTAGAGAGAGAGAGAGAGAATAAAAGTTTATTGTAGAAGCCGAGTTTTTTTTGTCTCTCTTAAAGACTTTCCCATCAGCCAGTTTAAAATAAACTAAGTTAATGGTAACGACAAACTCCTAATTTACTCGTATAGTGGAATGACGAGTTGTTTTTTTCATACCACAGGTAAACACATACTAAAATTAGTCGTGATATGAGACAGGGTGACAGGGAGTCACAGTCATGTTTGTAGTACATACTGTAGTAGTAGTACATAGTAAAGTAGTGAGTAATCATTAGACAGTGCATGGCATGACATTTTAGTTATTTAGCAATTTGGGTTCTCTTTTTTTCCTGTGACTTTGACTTTGAAATGTAAAGTGTGGAGTACATCATAGACACACAAAGTTTTGTGCCATCTCATCCTTATTCCCCACATTTTTTTCCCAAACACAAAAGTACAATATATTCACTTTGTACAACTCACCTGTAGGCTAATGGACTCAACGTTGACATGTGGTTATCATCGAACAATGTGTGTCTGTTCTGTTCTGTGGAGAGAGAGAGAAGTAATGATGGACACCACATCGATGTCAAGCCAAAAGCCAAGATCTAAAAGTCACAATTCTTTTTTTCTTTTCTACTTTGTACAAATCCTTTCTCTGGGTTTTCAAGAGAGCCAAGCCAAAAAAATTGTTTTTCCCTCCCACTAATTGTAATTTTAACCACAAATCTCGGATCACACACACACAAAAATCAAGACAATTAGTTTTAAGCTGTTCAATGGAATGCAAATGTCATTCCGACAAAATTTTGGGAGGAAATCTAGGAAGAACTGTACAATAAAAAGAGATTTATTAGGGTAATCTGTAATAGAATTTTTTCCCATTTGTACATTTTATCATTTGAATTGTATTGTTTTACAATACTTTGTTATCCCTGTCCAAATCTCCCATCATTTGTAGTAGTTTGTAAAGTAGCAATTTTGTGGTTTCTTCTTCTTCTTTGGATCTGATGTCCTTCCCAATTGTTTTAACGTTCTCCTCCTCCTCTTCTACAATAACAGACAGACAGTTGAATATCATAAAGTAGAGAGAGAATCTTCTCTCTCAGTCAACTGTTACAAAGATCATTTGACTTTGACTTTGTTCGATGATAATGGGCCGACAAAAGTTTTGTCTTGTTGGTTGGGTGGTTTAGTTAGTTGTGGTGGGTTCGTAAGTACATTCAAGTTTGGGCAGTAAAAAACGAAAAAGCAGTTTACTTTACCATTTAATAATGTAGAGCGAGGGAGGGGAGAAGGGGGAATGAAACAAGATTTATAACCATAGTTAATTGGGTTGTGTGTGTGTGGAGGTACAGCGTAACAGAAAAATGAAACAGCCAAACACATTTTATATTATTGTGATGTGATGCTGTGTGCACAGCATTATGTCTCTCTCTCAGTTAAATCTTTTTCATCAATCAGTTGTTTTTTAAACCAGCACCAGCAGCTGCACTTCTTTCCCTTGTTGTGTGTGTACTTAAGATATTTCAGATTCATCTTTTAAAAATGAGATTTTTTCCCCAATTTTTTCTGAAATTCAAAAGAACGAAGAGGGATGTTCTAGTTTCGGAGGATTGTGTATGAAAAATCGACAACATTTTAAAAAATGTATAGATAATGCACAAAATTATAAGTACAGGGGATTTTAAAAAATAATTTGGGGTTTGAGAATTTAATCTGTCTTGTTGTGTTTTCTTAGTGTATTTGTATGTTTAGAACTTTGGAGTGAGATAAAGTTGTTTGTCTCTCTCTCGATTTCCTCGCACGTCCTTCCTTGGTCTTTCTAACTAGAGCATTTCTCAAGATTTTAATGATCCATTTTCTCCCCAAGTTAAGGAGAGAGAGAGAGAGAAATGGACAGAGAGATTAAGTTATGGGACATTAGGATTTCAAAGTATATAATTTTGTTTGAAATTCGGTGCATCTTCAAAAAAAAGTGAGACTACAGTACAATGTTGTTTTGTGTGTTTGAAGAGAAGCTAATAGATTTCTCTAGCCTTGTTTCCTTTTTTTGTGGGTGCTCACCTGTCAAGTTTTCGACTATGTACATATGAAGGAAGAAGGGAATAAGATGCAAATCAGAATGACAAGATGTAATTGTTAATACGCATGTATATTTGGGTGTATGCATGACTGTGGAGTGTGGAGTCAAGTGAAAAAATTGAGTATGAAAGTAACAGTAGAGTAAATAAAACACACACACACATACGCTTGTGTGCTTGAGTGTGTGGGAGTAAGCAGAGTCGACCGTTAATGTAAACATATTAAATTTGGCCTTAAAATAGTTTAACGCTTCTGAGAAAGGAGAATTCGTCAATGTTATGCTGCTCTGAAATGTGTACATAAACATAGGGATTGTGTGTGTGTCAGTGTGTGTGGACATGTGTGTCCAATGCAAACTTTTGACGTATAATACTTTCACCATTTTATTGTTGACAAAACATTAGAGATGAGGATGACGATTGCACTTCTTCCTCCGTACTTCACTTGCCCTGTATTTTTCACTGTGTATGAACTGTCAGTCAATTAACCTGAGGTACACCTCTTTCTCCCTGTGACTATGGGATAATGACTTTTTGTTACTGGGCAGTTAAATTCAATAATAAATTAACTCTGTCATCTTAATGGTGTAGGGTGCATTTTTTGATATGATGACACACAAGTTTACCAGAGAAGGGAAAGTGCAATCCATTCAGGGGTGACAAATGCGTGTGTAAGAGAGAGAGAGCGAGAGAAAAGTCAATTAACAGTTTACGACCACTGTTTATTAACGGCGATGTGCTATTTGATTTGAACTTTAATTTTTTTTCCTCTTTGTGCGATGACTGTGTTAATACGTAAAGAAGAAGCATTTCATTCTGTGCGATCGATCCATTGAAGGAAATTATGACGATTTGACATTGTTTGATGTGGTCAGTGGCCTGATCACCCTCAAAACTTAACGAATCGTTCATGACTTACAAAAAGGATATTTCCTTTTGTAAAGTAAATAGTGGGGAATCAGTACAAAATGAGAATCTTTAACGGTGTATGGAACAGAATAATAATAATTAGTACTGAACTCCGTACTGCATGACATAGCACAGCTTTTTGGCCTTTTTTTTCCTCCACAGCCCAAAAGATAATCACGACAGTGCCTGGGAGTGAATGAGAAAAGAAATGCGTGTACATATATTATACAATCATCCTCTCCCCTCCTTTTCTATATATTTGTTCACATAATTTATTTTAAATATATTTTAAATAATTCGCAGACGAACCAATCGAAGACCTTCGACCCCCTGAGGAGTCACAACCATCCTCTTCACCCCAAGAAGAAGACGGCGGTCATAACGAGACACCCTCACGCCTCCGACCCAGACCATATATTGAACAAGAAGAGACCGAAGTCTCTCCCATGGCCTCATCTTCCTCTCGTCCATCCACAACCCAACAACAACAACAAGAGGAAAGAGATGAAGACTATCGTCAACAGCAACCAGAGGAGAACAATAATGAACGACAGACAGATGAAAAAATTCCCAACTACCTTGTCATCCCGCCGATTCTCCCAGAAAATAAAAAACGACCTCTTCATCCCTTTCACCAATCCCCTCAAATCCAACAACAACAACAGCAGCAACAAGAAGAACAAGAGGAACCTCCAACTTTTGAACGACCCTCTAGACCCGTTAACATCCCACAATCCGAGATGATGGCCCCAACTCATCCACATCCATCTTCCTCTCCCCCCTCTGAGTCCTACTACACTTACACCCATGATGATGACCAAAATTCAGAATCATCTCCACCACCACCACCGTCATCTTTATCATTCAGAGACAGACCAGGCCCAGTCCAATCAAACCCACCGCCAATGTCCATAGTGTCAATGTCAATGCCGATGATGCCCCCAGATTTCAACTCCCCCTCTCCTTCCTTCTTCAACTTTAACAATAACAACAACAATTATCATAATTACAAACCTCCCCCTCCACCACCACCAACCGCATCATCCAATCCTATGATGAGTTTCTCAACACTCGGTCATTTCAATGAACATCATCATCCGCCACAACATCAACAGCAACAACAACAACAGATGAAACCTGTTTTCAACATTCCTCAACAAATGCTTGGACCCCCGCCACTTGACGATGTCCATGCCATGAAAAATATGCTACAGTCATCATCAAATGATGACAACAATAAAAATGCTCCACTTCCGTCCCAAACTTTTGTTCCTCCTCCTACACCTCAGTATCAAGCTTATGGTCCTTTCCAAATCCCTAATAAACCTACTATGCCACCACAATTTGAACATCCTTTCCAGAAACATAGTCGACCTCATTTTCAACCCCTTCCTCCACCACCTCCTCAAAATCAACAGCAGCAGCAACAACAGCAGCAACAATCACAGTCTGCTAGTTTCCCCACTTTCTCTTCCAATCCACACATGGGCAGTATGAATCATCCTTTTGCCCCTGCCCCGAGAAATCCGAAACCATCCCCAATGTCCGAAATTCTAAAACCGATTCGACAAATGTTACCCAGTTTCCGGAGACAATCTCCATCTTCCAGAACTCCCCCACAGAATAATAATAACAACAATATGAATTTTAATGGACCCATGTTCAACACACAAATGAATCAGTTCGCTCAAAATCAACAGCAGCAACAACAACAACAATCGATGCACATGCATGCCATGAGATTCCCACCACCTCCTCATCCGCATCCTCACATGAATCATCCATTCATGACTGGGCCAATTCCAGCTCAAGGGCCTCCAATTCAAATCCAAACAACAACAACTACTACCACTACAACAACTACTCCTCCTCCTCCAACAACAAAGCCATTGACAGAGAAGGAGGCTGTATTGAAAGCCTTGGAGACCCTTAGTAAGGTCAAGAGTGATGTGATCCAGTCTGTTGTCGTAGAGAAATTGGGAGGGAAAGTTCCTAAAACTGTTCCATCCTCTAAAATGCCACCTTTGTCAAGTATTGGACCATCCGGTCCTTCACCATCAATCCTTTCACCCACAGCCCCAACAGCATTGACCTTCCCAACAACTACTCATATCAATTCTATTGTGGAACATCGCCTGACTTCTGAGACTCGCCCTAATCCACAAATCGTAAGCCTGTCCACGGATGACATTTCCTCCCTTTTCTCTTCAAAAGGAGAAAAAGAGTCGGGCAAACCGACTGCTCAGTCAGGTCCATCCAAACTGAATCCAAATTTCTTGCCAATTAACACGGGCTCTGCTTTCGAGGCTCAAATCAATGATGCACTTCGGAAGAAACATCAAAGACTTCAACAACAACAATTACTAGCTAATCAACAACGTCCTGCCCCACCCACAACAGCCGAGTCTCCTCCAGTAAAATCCCATTATAATAAACCATCACTGAATCATGGCAACGAACAAATCCTCAAAGGTTTATCCCAATTAGCTCACAAACTAAAATCCCCGGATACTTTTAATCCAAATAGGACTTACAGTCCGAGTCAAATGGATGCAATGAGGAAATTACTAGCTTTGAACAAAATTGAGGAGACACTCAAATTAAATAAATATGGTCATCCTCATCCACCACCTCCCGTCGTCCAAACTCATCATCAACAACCAAATTACTTGACAAGTATTAACCATTTACAACATTTAGCTGCCACTAATCCAGCTGCTGCTTTAGCTCTAGCAAGAAATGGATTATTAGATATTCAAAATCAAGGACAAAATTGGAAATCCAGGCAAGGCCAGTCGTTGAGACCCCTCCATACTCAAACCCTCCAATCCAAGATTGATGATTTGAGTGCTCAACAACAACAACAAAATAATGGGATTAGTATCAATAATAATGCACACGTCCAAAATGTCCTCACTAATGCTTTGAAAGCCCTTGCCCTCAAGAAGGCTCAAGAACTTAATCCCTCACCCAATATCATTCTACCTCAACAATTAAAACTTAGGGAGGGTCAACCTGCGTCCAATGGGGTCGCAGTAGACTTGGAAGCCATTCTCGCCTCACCCAGTCCCATCAAAGTCAAATTTACTCACGTAAGTTGATTCCCTATTTTTTTTTTAAAATGTGGAATTTCCCTTCAAATACTAACCTTAATTAAAATGTGTTTGTGTAGGATCCACTCGCCACAAAATGGAAACCGAGGGCTAGACTGACAGACGTCAAAAATGCCCCAAAATCCTTCGCCCCCGGAGACTCGGAACTCCAATTTGACACGAATACAAATCTTTACACGGATTTCCAATGTGAGGATCAAAAATATTTCCCAGGCCTCTACGCTGACCCTGCTCTGTCCTGCAAGGTTAATAATAATTTATTCATTTCTCTATTTACTTAAATTGTCATCATTGCTCCAAATTCAGGAAAATAATGAACAAAAGTGCAAATTAACATGATATTCAATTCTTCTCTCTTTTAATGTGACATGTTAATATTTTTAATTACAAAAATGGCTCAGGATTATACAGACACACACTGTCACACAGTGTAATAGTGTTGGACACACACTATTATTATTTGTACCCACACCTCTTCTTCTCTAGTTTACAGAGACATCATTAAGATCAAAAATGTAATGTGATGTGATGTTGTGGTTCTGAACATTATGTTGTTGGACCCATTCAAATTCAAAGTGAGATGTGGGTTTCAGAGTTGTTAATGATAGTTGTCCACTTTTTTTCATGTTATTGTGTATACGAGTCCGTTTTATTATTCATTATTCTCCCAGAGGCGACTAAATGGTCGAGTAAGAGAGATGGAGAAAAAAAAGGAATTAGATAGTATATAATATGAAGACACATTAGAGAGAGAGAGAAACCGTTTATATGAAATGAACTCTCTCATCATCTTCATCAACTCATCTCTTGTTTTCCTTTTGACATTGTCCGTTCCGCCTTTTTATTTCGTATTAATTTTTTTTGATGTATTGTGTCTTCCTTGCAAAAAAAATTGTTTGTTTGAAAAGCGTTAATTGGGGAATGTTAATTTTTTTCAAAAAAAATATTTGCACACACTTTTTAATTACTCTTATTCCTAATTCTGACTGTGTACACGTTCTATTTCTTTAAATTACGACGAGGATACATAATTCCTTTCAGGGTTGGTAACATTTTCCTGATTTAAAAGGGGTCCCAAAAAAGAGCGTCATTTCATTAACCATTCCAAAAAAGAGCGTCATTTCATTAACCATTTGTGTGTGTAGAACATGTGTGTGGATAGGATAATATTCGTCGTGGGTTTAAGTTCCCGTTTTTGGGAAGAGGGTTGATTTGATGTAAATGTTCCCACTTTGGGTAAATCTTTTGTGAATTATTATTACATAGTCATTTTGCCATATTTATCCGGTGTGAGTTGTGTGTGTGTACAGTACAGGGGAAGATAAAACAAAGGCGGACAATGGGAAAATGGGATGCTAAAGGCAACCATAATTCATGAGAGAGATGGGAAAAAAATTGTGTTTGTAGGTGTAATTTTATGAGACATGTGAGAGAGGGGGAGGAGATTTACGAGGAATTTTATTCGTTTTTATTGTTTTTATCGTACATTTTTCCTTGTTCCATCTCCGCTTGTTTACCCATGTGTGTGTCTCAACTCTCCTGTGTGTGTGTGAATGTGTGTTGTGCGTGTGTGTTTGTGTAAGTGAGCAAAGGATGAATATTAACTGGTCATTTAAGTTTGGTCAGTCCCATTTGGGAAAATCATGTTGGGGGTAGAGGACCGTTAATTTAATCACCAGAGTCAAAAGAGCATTCTTGACGACATGCAAATACGTTTAAAAAAATCTGAATTTTGATTTTTTCTCTTTTCAAAAAAATATACATAGGTTTTCCACTTGTGTGCAAAAACGGACACGGGTTACGTTCGTAAATCATTCAGATGTCCCCAGGAAACGGTCTTTGACCAAGAGGTCAGTCGAATTATTGCTAATAAGATCATTTTTCAAAATTTTCCAAAGTCAATATGCATGTAAACTAATTGTTGATGTCCTTAACTAGGTTCTGAGATGCAATTGGAATCTTTATGTGGACTGTTCAGGGGCTGAAAGTAAATACAACTTTAACAAGTACCTGTCTCAGAGCTTCCAATTCCTCCGAATACTTGGAGAGTTTTCGGCGAGTTACAAGCCAAATAATAATGGGACTGTCTCCGCCGTCGGTTAATTTCACTTTGTTACAGCTAAACGACGACAACGCAATTAATACAATAGATTGTGATTTTGATTACCGCTAATTTATATTATTAGATAAGATTGTCAAACACACACCCTTGACCCTGTTTACTATTTATCCCATTAAGATCTTCCACTATATTTGCAAATAGGAATATAACGGAGAGATGAATTTATCCCTGCCACCCGCAGACAATTTTAGTTTTTCAGGAAAAAGACAAAAAATACAATCAAATATTCAGGAAAGACTTTGACGCTTAGACTCAAAAACTTACCAAGATATTTTATTGTGGAATCATGTAACTGGAGCTAAAGTAATTTTTACTCTTAAAAAAATTAGACTTTATTCAAAATAATGCAATTTTTTTTGCAACTCCCAGGTGCATTGCAGAATGTAGTTGAGAAACAATTTTGACTTATTTTGCTGACTGTTATATATTTTTATAATGCGACATAATAATATATTTTTTTTGTACATTTGACCCGGATTCGGACACCGAAATCCCGTTGAACATATTTTTATAAAAATAAGTTAAAACACATTTCCAAGAATTTGACTCGACGTCAAAAGCACTGTTTAATTTTTTGTTATTATTTTTGTATTGTACACACAATACGATTAAGGACGACTACGTTTAGAATGTGTGTATTTGTTATGTAGTATTTAATAGAATAGACTTGAGTATTCCATGGTTAATTTATGTATTTATTTTCGATTCATTTGCATAAGAGAACCGCTCCGCTAGTCACTTTTTCCACTGACTGGCCATTTTTTAAAAAATAACTAATCAGTACTGTTTGAAGATGCTGTTTGGGCGTGATTACAGTGCACTAAATACGTTTTGTTGTAGTTTTTCTAATTTTCCCCAGTGGTGAATATTCTTAGTTTTTAATATAAAACGTATTTAATTACCTTTTGTATTCGTATCGGTTATTTTTTTATGGTAAACATTTCATGGTTTTTTGGTTCTATTTTTTATTTAATTTATTAATTTTTATGATCAATGTCAGTTTAGAATTACGAGACGTTGTGTGTGTGCGTGTGAAGAAATGACAATGCAGGTTTATTGTTGTAATCTTTTGGCCTCAACCATTGTATTCTTTTAGTAAAATAGGAACAATTATAAATTATTAGTTGTAGTTCTGTGTAGAAAATCCAAGCAGTTTAGTACAAACTTGTAATGTTGTAGCCTTTCCATTTATGCAATGTTTTGTCTTGTCAGTGACCCAGTGTAAACTTAAAAAATTTTTCTACGATTATCATATTTCCTCTAACTAAAAGTTGGCAGTTGTGCACTTTAGTGTCTTCAATTTAATCAGTCAACAATTTGTTGAATTGTATGGGAGTGAAAAAGTCCTACTTTTTTTCTAATTGTAATGCAAATAAGTAGTATGAATCATGACTTTATTTATTTTTGTAGTACTTAAAATAAGTAGAGGAGAAATTGTACAGTTAGTAATTATTTAATTTATTGTAGTATTGCAAAAAAAAATTGAATATGAGCTACCCTCAGATTGAATGAGTGTCAAAAAATATCGCAGGAAGGTAAAAATTGGTCAAATTGGCGAGGTTTAGGGCAGAGAGAATTTTATTTTGATAATATAAAATTAATGTGCTAATATAATAACTGCGTAATATGTACCAAAGATATTAAAGAAGACAAAAATTGAGCCAGGGAAATTTGTGAAATTACTTCAAGGACTTGCATCTGCGTGTCCATAATTACTAACTGACTTGACAATTGTTGACAAGTAACAATCATCAAATATGAACAAGGACGAGTGATTCTGACGAGCAAAAAAAGAAAATAATTTTTTAAAATGGGATGGAGCACCGTAAATAAAACGTTTGGAGAAAATTTTCAAAAATTAAATTTTGACGGTGCTTTATCCCGTTGTTGTTTATTGTTGTTATTATTTTTTTACACGTTTTTTGTATCACCTGGTGTAAATCGCGACGAATAAAATTGAAAAAACAGGAGTTTGTGTTGTTTGGATTTCATTTAAAAAAATTTATTGACTTTTGCATGAAAAATGCATTGAAAATTTCAGATGGGGAAAGTATTCAACAGTGACTTTTGCAGTGAGAGGAAAAATGTACAACACAGCAAGAAGGAAATGTTGGACTAGAACGCCGTCCCGGAATGTTCTTCAAATCTAAATACTTATTAAAAAGTGTCAGAAGCGGAAATACAAGCGAGTGGCGTCCAAGTCCAGCATTTTTCTTTGTGAATTTACCTTGTTATCTTTTGATCTTTGCAGGTCAAAAGTTCTGGAGGGTCTAAAGAACCATTCAGTTCCGGTCCTTTTGATTCCCTTTCAAACCATTTTCATCAGTTTTCAATGAAAAGAAATTAACCCACATAAAATTAGAGAGAGAGAAAGTTTAAATATAATCTCTGTGGATGAGATGAGACTTCTAAAATAGAAATATACATAGGAAGCGAGAGAGAGAGAGTGGTAGGAACGGAAAGATTTATAGAAAGGGAGAATTATAACTCATGTCCAGATTGAGATCATGAAAATAGATGAGGCTGGCTGACTATGTGTGTGTTTGACGAGGTCTGGGTCAAATCCCGTGGTTGTCGTCGGGGAGAAGAGAAAGGTTAAGAGTATAAATTTAATTGTCAGCTTGTCCACGCACTGTTAAAAAGAAAATAGATTCAAGAACAAACTTAATAATATCACACTGGGTTCAATACAGTGGGTGTAACTTTCTATGTACTAATCTGCCTGTAGTGTGTTACACTGTATGCAGTGTAATAATAATAAATGGGATCTCCGGGGTACAGCACACAGCAAATGAGACAGTAAGACTTTCTCATTACAATACCCACATGATCCTTCCCATGATGATGATGTTGAGGGAAGTGAGGCAGTCGGAAGATGCTTAATAATAATGAGCGAAAAAACTGAAGAGATGCCAATTTCGATTGCAAGGAAAACTGCACAAAGGAGAGTCCCCAATCTCCCTCTCTCTCTACATAAAATGCCTATGAAATTTATTTATTTTTTTTGTTGGCACATTTCTCTCCATCACTTGACTTTATTTCCACTTGACTCCGACATTCTCGTGTCTCCCCTCTTTTGTAGGGTTACGTGTGTGTTTGTGTGTGTGTGCGTGTGTGGATCGGGATGATGAGCGGCTGGGTAACTTCACTTTGAGTTGACTGTCATTACTAATCTGGTTGTGGTGAGTGTGAGCGTGTGTGTGTGTGTCTGGGGTGATAGGAGTACATAAAAAAATTTCACGGGTAAAAATTTTGCAACTCTATATATATAAATAGGATAGGGTAGAGTAGGATAGGGTACAAAGAGTTATTTGTGGCGGCATTAGGACAAGCAAATAAGCATGACATGGAAGAGCTAATTTAATCGGATTCAACAACGAGATAGAGTCGACACAATAAAAAAACCGAAAGCTAAACAGTTGGTCGTGTGCAAGTCGAAAAGGAGAGAGAGAGAAGGGAGGAGGAGAATCACGACAACTTTTCTCTTTGTGGTCGTGTCGTTTGTGACAAAAGAATTTTTTCTGCAAGTGACAAACTTGCAGAGAGGATGCCAAGAATCGGATCATTTTTCCGAGTGCACTGTATCAGACAACAGTAGTTGTAGTAGTGGTAGTAAGATAGTGGTGATGTACCATGTGTGTGTGTGTGTGTGTGTGTGTGTGTGTGTGTGTGTGTGTGTGTGTGTCTCACAAACAAAAACCATGTTTCTCTGTTTGCATGCTCTCGTCTTTTTATGTCCCATGTGTACAATGTGTGTGTGTGTCAAGATGTGTAAAGATGAAGGTCAACCCTACTGGTAATAGCAGGAGGAGAGGAGCTCGGAGTTTTGACACAGATAGAGAGAAAAAGTCCTCATTATTTTTTCCGAGACTCAACACAGGAACTATTGACGTTCCTTCTCTCTGGATGAGGACGAACTTTTTTTCCGATTCCCGGGTTTTTTACTTCACCGTGTGTTTGTGTGTGTGTGATTAAAGGGGGAATTAATAACTGATTAGTTGTGTAGCACAGTGAAAATGGACGAATTAAAAGTGAATCCAAGTACAAATGGTGGATGGCAGGATCCAAATTTCATTTCTGAAAGGATTTTTGTAGAAAAGAGCAAAAATTCTGGAGTGACTGAGAATGCAAGTGGACACGAAGGTACAAAGTAGACAATTTTTTAAAAGAATTTTTTGTAAACTAATTCTGCAATTTTTTTTCTCAGCTTCTGCCTTGACACAAGTCCAAAAATTTTTTGAAGCTATTCTCATTCTGATTGTTTGTGGACTACTCCTCGCTGCTAGTCTACTCATCATCAGGAAAGCCAAAGCTTGGTGAGAGTCCTTTTGGTGAAAGTAAAATGAAAATTTGTAAAGAGAGAATTAATTGAAATTATTCTTAAATAGGTGTGCTAGTCGACCTGTCAATGAAAGTGTTTTTGAAGAGGATGACGAAGAGATTGGTCCACTGAACAGTACTTCTCCATTATCTCCTAAGGAAGAAGATGTTGAGTACATTGACACCACCCCGTCAACGTCCTACACTAAAGAAAATGAGAAACCTGATTGTGACCCTTTAGACTCTGACTGTCATTTAAACAAAACCGAGTCACCAAAACCAGGACAGTCAAGTCCATTGACTCAGTTGCAATCTTCCCCATCTCCTCCTCCTCCCCCATCACGTCATTCACCTAGCAATGTGGGTAGTTCCAATGGGTCAACTAAAAAAAGTCGTCAGAGTCAAAGGGTCAAACATGGTGAAGGAGCTCATCATGTCACTTTCGTCCGGCGTTCTTCGGATCATCCCTTCGGTGACGACGCTTTAGGTAAGTAAGGGACTAGCGGGTGAATCTGGTCCACTTGTACATTTAACATTGTAGTCGACCCAAATTGTTTTTTGGAAAATGTGAAATATGCGTTTGATAGCTGAGAAAATTCTCTTCCTTTGTTGTCGAGGGTCCTATAGCCAAGTTGCCATCTTGACCCCTTTATGAGCTTTTTTGTTAACATTGTCAAAATTCCTATTGCGGGTGAATCTGGACCACCCGTCGGCGAAAGTGTTCCACTTTGA